>JANTOP010001896.1:0-36536 GCA_027564815.1 Symmerus nobilis
GCTTTAATGAATAAAACAATATTATATTTTAATTAAAAGCTTTGGATAAGCTTGATGATTATTGACAGAGTTATTAAATAAAATAACACTGACTGCACGCCACTGCAATAAATGATTATTCTTTTGGTCTTCACATCTGTTACTACAGAATACATTCTCTCAGCTTCAGCATTAGAATGTGGCAGAGTCATGACCATTTTAGACGCGCACAGAAATTCTGAAGTGAATGAAGTAATGAACGAATTTGAAAGAAATCAGGCTATTTTTTTATTGCCTCTAGATTGAAGGTAGCTAAATTCCGATATTGGCTGGCTGCGTTTTACTATTAAATTAATGAATGAGTTCTTTTCACTCGATTAACAAATATTTAATCTAAAATTTTAAAATGCTCTTAATTTGCATCATTTAACCCTTTTACCCTTTGAATTTCCAAATGCCCTTAATTAAGGGTAATTACCCTCATCTGAATATTGTTCAATTGTTGAAAAATGTACGAACATCGAATTTCCTTAATTACCAAATTACTGTCACCGTGATTCTTATTATTTCTAAATCTAAGAAACCCTAAGATACCTAAATCTATTCGATTTTTGATACCTTTTTTTTTAAAAAAACACACCCCCGGTTAACTTCACCCCACTTTCCCCTACTGATAATATAGTTATGCGATTTACGGGATACAGGTTTCGGAAACATGTTTCTTCTTACAGAAAAATCTGGTTACCATGAACCATGGACATTAAACTAACCTTACAGGCAATATGTAATCATTTTGTCTTAAAATATTATGTAATAAGTTCTTTTATCCGTTATAATTATGAGGAAAATACAGAAAAATGTGGGGTTTTGTGGTAAAGAATTGAAATTGGTATAGAGAGTTTTCCAATCCTACTTTGATTCGGTAAAATATACATTTCCACAACAGGTTGTTTTACTTGTATTGTACTTTTTTAAAAGGGTTTTTCTATGTTGCCGACGGCTGTTATGCCATCAAACAAATGAATCAAATAAATATGTATATATATATATATATGTGTGTGTATGTATATATCGTATATTATGCAAATGAAGTGTTTAAAAAATATCCATATAAGGATCCCGAAAGTTCAAACATATTTTCTGACAGTTTCGTATTAAAAAAGAAATAGTCAAATAAGAGCGATGCGATGTGATATGTTATCCTCATAAATTCCTTAAGTCCGTATAAATATAGGATTGTAACAGGAGGGTAGGTATGTAGGTAGGTAGGTATCCTCTCATTGTATAGTTTTATATAATAAATATTATGGAAGGTAAGTAAGGACTTTCTTCTTTTATTATTTTATTTATCGCTATCATTCCGAGAAAATAAACAATTTTCATTTATAAAAAGTGATTGAGAGGTGGCGGAATTTACTATTACACTTATCATTATCATAAAATTTCCTAGTCACTAAACAATCAACCCTTGTGTAACCTATATATCTCTACATAAAAAACATGTCAATGTGATAGGAAAAGTTTTTCTATCATTGCCAGCAAGAGATAGATGACAGAACTGAAAATTAGGGAGTTTTAAATATTTTTTTTTTTAAAGTTGGTATTGGTTTATGAAGTAGATAGATATGATAGTGGTGATTGGATTATATAAATTGACTAATCTGAACCACCCCGTCATATATATGTAGGTTGCTGTATGGATGGATGGATATATATTTCGTAATAATTTTAACTAACATACGCTAAGTGCAAGGTAAACCTGCACATATATAGGCACACTTCGGTTTACTTATTAATCGCAATATCTTCGGCAATCAAATATGGAATGAATTTTATAAAAAAAAAATTAATTAAAATAAATCCTGCAGATATAATTCGGATTTCTCCACATTTATGAGGAGGTGGCATGGATTGGAAGCAAAATTTGCTTCTACGGATTCACATTTGGCATTTTGGGATTTCTGTTCAAGAAATTCGTTTACTACAAATGTAGGCCAGGATATTATTTATTATTATTAAATTATATATAATCTAGATTCTAGAATCTAGAAAATTTAAAAATAAAATATATTTAAAATTATATAAATGGTCGTTTTTCATTTTATTATAAAATTTCAGGATATTTTTGTCTGATTTTTAAGTTTTCTCCAATTTACTTCTAGTATTGAATTCTAAGATCTAAAAGCTATGAATAGAAGCATCGTAGTATCCGAGCAGTAATTACTAGATAGATGTAATTAAGAATTTACGAGAAGGAAATCTAGGGGGAGCAGTGGTGTGCGGTCAACATCTCCATAAGGTGTGCATAATTGTATGGCTCCTTAACAAAATGTTACAGCCTTTATCCCAGAAATTGACTAACATTCTTTAGAAAAATCCCAAAGTTAAGCAATTGGTAGCTCGTTTAGTAGATTTTCTAAAGATTAGATAGAATTATATAAAATGACATTTAATGTTAAGCTTTCTAAGAGCTTTCGAGGTTTTTGACGTTTAATTATGGGGCAATTTGAAATTTCATAAAAGGACCGTTCTCTGGATACAAAACAGATTTTAAAAACTGGAAAAATGTAAATATTAAATGTAAAGTAAAGCTTTATTAGATTTATAAATTTCCCACAGAGCTTTTTCCCGAAAATTTAACATTTCATTTAATTTAATTTAATAAAAAATGGCATTTTAATTAAAAGCTCCCGATAAACACTTTCAAATTTTGTATGGCTTTTATCAGCAATTTTCAGATTTCGTTTACGTCAAATTATTGAAATAGAAAATCGATTTCAAAGTGTATTTATTTAAATCTGAAATGTAAAGCTTTCTTAGAGATATTAATTTACCACAGAGCTTTTTAACGAAAGTTTCCGATTTCATTGTAATTTATTTATCAGGAGATAGAATTGATTTGATAAAGCCTAAAATAACATTTTGATTAAAAGCTTTGGATAAGCTTTTGAATGTTTCTTAAAGCTCTTTCCAGACAATTTTAAGTTTCAATGACGTTCAATTATTGGGATAGAAAATAGATTTTAAAACGTATAACTTTAAAACCGAAATTTAAAGCTTTCTTAGCGCTTTTGATTTCATAACAAAGCTTTTAAACGAAAATTTCAGAACTCATTTAAATTTAATTTTTGGAATCAAAATTACATTTTATTCCGACTCAATTATTATTTTCAGATGATTAAGATTTAGGATGAGCTTTAGTCACTCTCTTTTCACAAGCTTTTTTCAGAAAGTTTTAAATTTCAATTACTTAGAAATTTAGAGCTTTCTTAGCATACAAAAAATTCGCAATTTTCATGCATTTCATACATTATTTTTTTAATATTTTTGATTGGCTGTTCTCTCTTTTATGTTATAAATCATAAAAATGAACGCGTGAGTCATTTAAACATCCTGCGTGGGTCAGTGTCTGACCCGCGAGTCATAGATATTCGCCATCACTGGCTTAAGCAATTCTACGATTTCTCGTATGGAAATAGGTGTATATTTTAATGCATACCTACATTTAAAAGTAATGAAATGCCGGATAGGGTAGAAATCTTCACGTACAATGAGCGTGATTAGAATTAGGTCATTGTGAAGGTTGCAGCTAATTATTTAATAAGGATTATTTGGGGATACCCGCAATATATTTGCGTTTTTTATGACTCGTATGTACAATTTCAATAGAATTGTAAATTACTCTTCAGATAGCCCCTTTTTAAAATTTTACGACAAATCAATCGAGCGCCTTCGAAATTTTATAAAAATTCCCGACTTATATTTTGAAAGTTTAATTAAGTAGAAATTTAGATTAAAAATACTTAATTAACATTTAAATTGCCGTTAAAAATCTTTTAAAATGTCTGTTTTAAGGACAAATAAATTTATTATTTGTTACCCGGAACGATTCGTTATCCGGCCCGACGGCATCGAATCCAGGGGCTACTGTGCCTGTCCGAAAAGGACATTTTGAGAATAATTAGAAAAATTAATTTCCAGTCAAATTCAATTCATTTCTGTGATATAATAAATATGTTGCAATTCATTAAGCTAAGAAAATAATGCCAATTGGCTTGGCTGCCTCAGCCGGTATAAAATGAAAGACTCTAAATCTAAGGATAGTGGAATCGAGCCCCACGTTGGGCGCCACTCAACCTTAAAATTTTATAATTGTTTCTTCTTAAGGAAAATAAGTTGTCATGTCGACGAAATTCCGTTGAATTTTTCACAGTTTTTTTTTTTTTTTGTTTAAATAATTTTTGTTAGAAATATGAAAATTCACACATTTGGATGGAAAAATAATTTTCACAAGAATATATGCATTGTTTTTTGTAAATTAATTATTTAAGTTAAAGAATTCGAATTTTTTGAGTACGAATTACCAAATTTAAAATTGATTGATTGATTCTTTATTGATCAATTTAAAATTATATAAATAATAAAACAGTGGATTACAATAAATGTAATTTTTAATTTTAATTTAAAACAAACACGTTGTATTATATACGTACAAGCTCGGAAAAATTGGAAAAAAGTCGGAAAAAATCCGGAATAGTTCGGAATTTGTTCTTGAACATTACCAAATTTTTGTCGACAATTTCCAACTAAAATTTCCGACTTTTCTCGAATATTATCGAATTATTTTATACAGAATTCTGTAAGCTGAACTACTTAGATACATGAGATACATGAGAAGGATCAATTTTAAGATTTTGGGAAAAAAATTCGGTCAACGAGCTTTTAAAAAATCGATGGATAATCTTTTGTTAATTTTCTAGAAAATTTTTGTTAATTTAGTTAAGTTTCTTCATGATTTGAACTAAAAACTAATTTCAGGATTTTGGAAAAAAAAAATATGTCTAAGCGAGTTCTGAGTTTTAAACAAATCTATGATCCATGATTTGATTTCCATCAAAATCCTCAATTAATTTTCTTCTTCTTTTGATCAAAATTTTGAAATTGAATTTTTTTTAAACAAAATTCTCTCTGTTGAGTTGACATATTTTTTCAATTTTTCTATTACAGGTGATTAGGTAAATTATAGTAAATTTCAGGAATTTGAAAAAAGTTTGAATTTGAGGTTGTGCAAATAAATTAGTAAGTATTCTACATCTTTTTTACTTCTAGAGTTTTTCCCGGAAAAATCATTTTCCATTTTTAAATTGCTGATAGGTTGATGACAATATTACCTAATTTTTTTTTTTTTTTGGATTATTTGGAAATATTTTTATTAAAAAAATTGTATAAATAAGACTACCAATGGGATAACGTCTGAGATCAGGGATTTAGATTACTAACTTTCGGCCAATTTCGACTCAGTAATTCTCCAAATCAAAAATTTCATTTTAAAAATCCTCTTTTAGATAGCAAGGGGGAAAAGGCTGAGATATGGGGCCAGGAGATTTAAAAAAATCGTCTTATATATAATTTTTAAGATAATTTCAATTTTATATTAGATTTTTAAGGAACAATTTTGGGGAAATATTTTTTAAAGAAAGAATTAACATCAGAATAATGTCCAGTAAGATTTGGAAGAAAGACCGCACCCAATTTTTGAAAAGTCGAACTGAATCGATTTTAAAATTGGTCAGCTTCTATATTTGTATCTCTTTTAGTCCAAATATGGAGGTTCTCCTCCAAATAATAAAGAAGCCTTTGCATATCTTACTATATATTTGTGGAGTTAGTTAGGCAATTACAGAAATTTTACTCTTTTTTTTAAAAGAAAAGTATTCAGCAATAAATTCATGAATGTGTAAGGAGAAGAAATTCTATCGAAATTTTATTATTACGATGATATCCGTTTGTCTAGTCTATTTCTAATTTTTTAATTAATAAATTCGTCTTTGAATAAAATAAATTAGACGAACAAAGTACGCCTCTGATATTTAAATTCATCCTAATCAATAAATTATAATAATAATTTTTTTTGTTAATTTTTTCTGATCAAGTACAGTACGGATTGAAAATCTGCGTCCGTTACTTTAATTGATGTAAATTAAAATTTTTGAAGTTGCCAGCGTTATTTCTAAATGTTATTTTTTTCCCGATTCCTGGCTTTGAGGATAATCAAATTTAAGTTGAAACTGGAAAAGAAATACCGTAGATTTGACCGCAGAATAGTATTTTTCTGTATATTGAACAATATTAAAAAAAAAATTACAAAAAATAAACAAATCAAATTTTGGCAAAACAAATTTTTGAAAAAAAATTTGAAAAAAAATTAACAAAAAAAAATTGTTGCGAAAGAAAGTTTTGGAAAAAAAATTTAAAAAAAATTTGACGATAAATTTATAAAAAAAAAATGTTGGAAAAAAATGCAGACAAATTTGCGAAATAATGTTCGAAAATAATTTTGACGAATAACTGAAAAAATGGTTATTTTGAAAAAAATAAAAATTTTTTTTCCGAGAGAAATATTTGGAAAAAATTTTCAAAAATATTTCCCAAAACAAAATGTGATAATAAATTAAGAAAAAAAATTTATATAAAATATTGGAAAAAACAATCCAATCCAATTATGACGAATTGTTCACAAATAAATACGAAAAAGATTTAGTTTTTCAAAATAAAAAAATAAAAATCAGCCCCCGAATTTTGATGGGTTCCGAATTGTCATCAATTTCTAAATGGAAAATTATTTTTTCCCGGAAAAACTGTAGGTGTAGAAAAGATGTGGAATAGATATCTACTTAAAATAAGATCAAGCATCCGATCATTTTGTGACTTTTGTATAAAATTTTGTTTATTAATTTAAAATTGGAGTAAAAATCGATTATTAACTTTCATAAATTGATAACTCGCTCAAAAAATTTTATTTTCCAAAATCGTGAAAATGCTTTTTGGTTTACCTCATCAAGTATTTAGGAAAAAAATTTCAGCAAAATTGGTTGAGGTTTTTGTTAAAAAACATAAAGCTCATAACTCTCTCTAATCATTTCTGTAGATTCTCACTGTTTCCGAATTTCACTCGGATTTGTTATGAGATTCTCAACTTTGTACCGGCTTTTCCCAAAGTTTACGAGACTTTTCGAATCGGTATCGAGTCACGAGATATGATTATAATTTGCTGATAATTTTCCGGATGATTCCTTCCACATCCCGACAATTTCCCACTAATTCCCATCCACATTTTTTGAATTTTCAAAATTTTGTCCAAATTTTTTAATTTTGGAGATAAAACATTCAATCTTTTTTTCCAAAATTCGAATTGATTGATTCATTAATGTCGAGACCTTTTGTTTTTAAAAATTGTCTGAAAATCGAATAGAGAAAAATTGGGGAGTTTCGAGCGAAATAAAATCCAAGAGAAATTCCCAAAACAAAAAAAAATAAGAAATTTTGATTTTCTAGAATTTTTCTGACAATTTTCGTGAGGAACTTAAATTTCCGGAAAATTCTTTTATTGAATATAAAAATCTGAAGTTAAATCTTGGGGTCGTAAAAATTTTAAAACAATTAATTCCCAAATTTATTATGGGGTCCCATTAGGACTTCATCATAAAAAATGGTGACTTCTCGGAAACGGTTATAATTTGTCCGACAATTTAAAATTTTAAAATTATTGAAATGAAATTGAATAGAGAACAGCTAGGGTGATTTAAAAATATCAGAAGGTTAGGGGGTACCTTTAAAACTTATATTTTTAAAGTCCCGTCAAAAATTCCCATCGATTTCTGTTTAAAATTTTCCAAACAATTTACTAATTTACTGAAGTTAAATTAATTTTTAGAAATTAAGGAGAGATTAAAATTCAATCTAAGGGTCAAATTAAACCTAAGGGTGCTGTGAGGTAATTGTAGAACAACCTTTTTCAGAATATTCACCCCCTGATTTTGTAGGGTTTGATATTTAATAAAACAACACGTAAATGGGTTTGAATTTCCCTCTTCAAGAAACGGCTTTGAATTTTCAAGTCAACTTAATATATTTTACAATTTCCAAATGAAGTCAAATAGGGGATGATTTGATTGATCTATAAACACCTTAAGATCTGGGAACCCCCCGACCCCAACATATATTTTTATATTTTTATAATCCCATCAGAGAAACCAATCAATTCAATCGATTTTCGATAAGGTTACTAATCCAATAAATATATGTATATCTAAATAAAAAAATAATAAATAATAAAAATCACCCTTTTTTGGAAAAATTCGCCACATTAAAGTCATATTTATAGAATTTTTTTTCATCAGACCCCTTTTTCCCCTCGAAGCTTAATAAGTTTTGGGCCAAAAACCCAAATATTTGGAAATTTCCCATCTCTAATCATCATTTAGTTATTTATTAAAATTTATTTCATTAATTCATTCAATTGGAAGATTGGGAGAATAACCTTTCTAATTATTGGCACATCAAATATTTATATGTTAATAATTCTTATATAATACCCTTGGTGCTGAACCGGGAGAGTACCCCGATTCTGAATAATACTCCACATTTTCTTCCACCTGGGGAAAATGTAATGATGCAGAATTAATACTAAAAAGAATCAGTAAATAAATCACGTTCAGAAGAATTTCATAAAAAATTTACCATTTCCGTTTTATAGGATTTTATTTAGAGGGTAACTGATAAGAGGCAACTTTCGGGAATATTGATCACAATCTGCCAGGAATTTAAATATTTGTAAATTTCTTCACGGGTTCAATTAGATGATGAGTTTATTGGTCCAGCGATACCCTAAAATTGGGGTGTTTTCTCAAAATTTCTACCTACAAAATCAAAAAGAAATCGAATTTTAGAAGTCGAACGGATTTCATTGAAGTAGAAAATATGCAATGCGTTGTTGTGCACGCAAATGTGGTAATTTATACGTCTAAATGATTTCATTTTGTACATAGATGATAATTTGTAACACGTTCGTTCGCAGATCGGCTCTGTTAAAATCAGCTTTTATCGCACCAGAACGTCACGTTTATCTGCACCATAATATCAATTATTGAGTGTTAAATTGACATCAAAACAGCACTAATTTCGCCTCGTTGGCAAGCCAAACCCGCGAACAAAAAATCGAAGAAACAAACCGAATAAAAGTCGACATAAAAAGCGGTTTTTTTTGTACGCCAAATTTTCCGTTTTAACCGCGGTTTATTTTTGACAGGCACGCCCCATCCCGCAGCGCCACCTTCAGTCAAAGTTGGGTACTTTTGACAGCAAAATTAAAAGAAAACGTCATTGTTAAATTTTGTCGAATTCGATTGGACTTCCAGTGAAGCTCACTTTCTATGTGCATCTCTTTCTATCTAATGTTAAATTTGAACACATTAGTGAAAGGTGTGCACCAGTGAAGTCCAATCGAATTCGATATTACTAAAAAGTTTTTGACACATAAAAAAACGTAATTTTATCTATAAGACCGCAAGTCATTCTAATAAATAATTAAAGTTCATCAAAAATCCAGCATAATTAAGGCTTAAAAATGGTTTTGGAAAGCACAATGATCTGGTAAGTTTTCATTAATTAAATATTTCAAGTTTAAGATTTCGTTCCACTTTTTCACCAGTTTTGATAACAGCGATTACCAGCGAAATGGTGACTACTTTCCGACCCGTTTAAATGTTCAGAAAGATGGAATCAACTTGATCGGATTGACGAAGGTCCGTTCCAATCCGGAGAACAATGTTGGCCTTCTAACGTACGCCAAGTAAGTATCTCGAAATTTCCAATTCAATTGTTTGAAATCCAATACGATTTTCTAACAGCAACGTTGAGGTTTTGGCCACCCTGACTAGCGATGTCGGTCGCATTTTATCAAAAATGCATTTAGTTCAACCGAACGGTAACATTAATTTGTTGACCGGAGTTCGGATTGCTCACGTAAGTTATATTTCTCATTTTCCATTCGATTCTATCTTTTACAATAGATTTCTTTCAGCTTGTCTTAAAACACCGTCAAGGAAAAAATCATAAAATGAGAATTGTAGTTTTCGTTGGTTCGCCAATCCTTGCCGAAGAACCGGATTTGGTGAAATTAGCGAAACGACTAAAGAAAGAGAAGGTAAACGTTGATATTGTTAGTTTCGGTGACCATGCTGGAAACAATGAATTGTTAACAACATTCATAAACGCTTTAAATGGTAAAGATGGTACTGGTTCCCATTTGGTTAGCGTACCACGTGGGTCGGCTTTATCAGAAGCATTAATTTCTTCACCGATCATACAAGGTGAAGATGGTAAAGGGGCGCCAGCTTTCGGTAGTGCTGGTTTTGAATTTGGCGTTGATCCGAATGAAGATCCTGAACTTGCATTGGTTTTTATAAGAAGAAGTCTAATTATTTCGGAAGAAATTAAAAATTTATCGATTTTTTGGTTCCGTAGGCTCTACGAGTATCGATGGAAGAGCAACGTCAACGTCAAGAAGACGAACAGAGACGTGCAATGACGGATTCGGATGGTGCCGTTCAACCGGCACCGAATGTATCGACAGCCGATGCTGTTGCTGGTGGTGAACCGAATACGGAGGAAGCAATGTTGCAACGGGCATTAGCTCTTTCGAATGAGGGACCGGTAAGAAAAATGATCGATTTATTTCCTTTGGAAGTCAAATAAAAATCTAAATTTTCCAGGCGGTCGATGACGGTTTACCAGATTTTGCTAACATGACTGAAGAGGAACAAATTGCATTCGCTATGCAAATGTCAATGCAAGATCAACGTTCGTTTTAATCAAATAATTAACTAAATTTTTCATTAATTTTTTATCCGATTTACAGAAGATGTCCCGGTTCCACAACCGAAACGTCCAAAACCGGAAGAAACGCCAATGGATGTTGACGATCATCATGTCAGCGATCCGGAATTTTTACAGAGCGTATTAGAAAATTTACCAGGTGTTGATCCACAATCGGAAGCGGTTCGAGATGCTGTCGGATCGCTAAACAAGGATAAAGATAAAAAATCAAATACCGATAAGACGCAAGACAAATAGAGATTTTGCTTTGTTCTATTTAAAATAATAAATTTCATACATTTAAAATGTTGCTTAAATAAAATCTTATTGTATTAATTATTAATTTGATAATTTAGCTGATTTATGATTTTATCAAAATTGTATTAATCATTAACTATTAGCTTGTCGTTTAATAATTATAATTTGATCCTTGTACATGCAAGGAATGGACATCTTGGTCCACAAAGATCTTGACGGCCGTGTGGGTAAATTGTGGGGCATTTGTAGGTAAGACTGGGCTTAACCGCTTCCAAGTTATATATTTTCAGGTATATTTACCCACTGCGTGATGAACAAATGGAATGGGTAACATTCGGAAATAAGACTAGTACCCGGTTTGATCTGTTTGCCAATAAACCATGTAAAATACGTTAGAAATTGTAAGTATCTAATTCGTCGGATCACAGATATAACTACTTTGAATTAATTTCAGGTAATTAAATTAGTAGGAGCAATTAAAATCATTGCATTGCAATTCGGATCATGGGAAGCTCTTCTACAAAAGCCAGGAAAACAGGTATCAAATCACGTAGTTATTGATACTCATTTTGCGGGTACTGAAAACCTGACGAACCCTGAACGCAGTCGTTTACCTAATCAATTTATTCGTGTTTTATTACGAAATTTTCAAAAACGACTTATTTTGAGATTTTCAATGCTTTCTGAGCTATTAGTCGGTTCACTTCTTCCTAATTTCCTCTTGAGAGAATCTAGGGTGGTTATCTATTAAGTACATTGATAAACTCAATCTACGTAAGTCTGACAAATCGTGAAAATCAGGGAATCGCTGGAAATTGACGCAGAGAGTCAATAATAAATTTGGTAAATTTGAAACAATGCGTAAAAAGTCTAGAAAAATCAGAAGTAGTCAGGATAATGTTTAGAAAACGTCTGTAAAAATAAGATATATTCAAAAAGTCGGAAAATGGTAGAGAAATGTCTGATAAGTCAGAATGAATCAAGCAAATTCGAGAAAGTTCTTAAAAATTACAAGAAATCCGATAAAAATTGGGAAATTAAAAAAAATATATCTAAAAACGAGAAAAATTGATGCTAAAGCAAGGGTACAATCGGAAAAAATCTGTGAAGGTCGAAGAATACGCTCGAAAAGACGAGAACAAGTCTTGAAAGTTGGGAACAAGACATGATATTGAACTTTTTACAGTTCAGGAGATGGGGGAAAAATCGGGAAAATTTGTTGTTTTCATTTTGGGTTTTTCGTGACTTTTCCTGAATTTTTCCCGATTTTTTACCGACTAATTTCTGATATTTTTTCGATTTTGTTTACCACTCTACCACTAATAAGTTTCTTTGACTTTTCCTTGAACTTTCCAACATTTTCTCGATTTTTCCCGGGTATTCCTGAGTGTTCCGGGCTGTTTCCACTACTTTTTCTCTCTTTTTTGAGAAAAGTCGGGAAATATTCTGAAGGCGGAGAGCTAACAAAAGTGAGGGACTGAACCATATATACTGAACCATCTCTCTCTTGATACCCCGTCAATCTCCCAATCAAAACTCGAATTTATTTTAGATAGTTGCAGCCGACTTGCTTGCAGCCTGGTTCTGACTTGGTACAGGGGATATGTAGGTTTTTGGTGTCTGCAACGCCAGTAAAATTACTGGAAAAAGACGTCGTTCGAGTACCAACTATGGAGGAAATTACCTACATTGTGGGACTTTAGATTCCTAAATGACCTAGCTAATCTTTGGATTCCTTTCGAAATTAATTCGGTAAGTGGAATCCGAAGCTTATATTCGCTTCTGGTCCATATCCAAATTTGGATTAGTGGGAACTAACGAAGGTAGGAAGAATCTGCTGTACGCTAGTCTCTCCAATTCGTAAAGAAGATGATATGCAGTTTCCTCTCACGCCTCAACAATTTAGCAATAAATTATCTTATAAAAATCGGTTTCAATCGGTAAAGAAAATAAAGAGTCGTGAAAAGTCATAAACATTGATAAAAGTTGAATAAATAGGAAGAAATCAAAAGTAAAAGTCAAATTTAGTCCGCAAGGATCGCGATATGTTGAGAAAATTAGTGGGATAGTCGCGAAAACGTAGATAAATTTCGAGAAAGTTATAAAAAATTCAGGCAGCTAGAAAATGTCTTCAGAATTTCGGAAAGAACTCAGGTAAATTAAAAAATTTCCGAAAAAATCGGTAAAAACAGTCATACTCTGTTCACACTCGGAAAAAACTCAGACAAAATCGAAGACAGAAAATTAGGAAAAAATTTGGAAAAATAGGAAAATGCCTGCAATATTTTGGAAAATTCGAACAAATCCTAAAAAATTCCATGAATTCTGGAATTAGAAATTTCGAAATTGTCTAATAAAATCATAAAAAATCATGGAAATAGGAACTACCTGCCTGGTCCTTGCACCATTTTCCATTTTTATTTTTCTGTATTTTTCCGGGAAGTTTAATTGATTAGAATTTACGATTACCTACCTAAAATTGAAGGTAGTACCGTTCAGATATTTTGGGAGTATTTCGAAAAACCCGCATAAAGACCTGACTCAAAGATTGTCAGATTCTGATGATAGGCTTCTTGCTGGTATGTCCATATCCAGTATACAGAAATATTTTGCCCATCCCAATCTTGAATTACTATCAAGTGTATCCCCCTATAAGCCAGCCAGAAACCCCAACCGAAACTGAAATTCAGTTTATTGCTTAATTCTTGTTCTTGTAGTATTCTATTCTTAGATTCTAGAATTTTTACTAATTTTAAGTAAATTGTTTTCCTAGGTTTAGGTTGATGTAGAGGACATTCTCAGGCATACATTTGTTAAATTCTAGAATTAATAGGATGTAATGATAGATCACTTATGCTTATTCTTAGTAAATGTTCTCAGATATGAATCATGACTATACGGCCACGTTAAGGTCGAGTATATTAAACTCCATTTTGTAATATATAGATGATTTTTATTCTTTATTTACTAATATCGGGCAAACATTTATTCAAATTAGGCGAGATGATGATAACTATTGATGCTTTTTCTTAATTTCATCATTAAGTTTAAGTTACTTAATTTTAATAAACGGAATTCAAATTATAATTTGAATAGAACCGTGTAAAGCTTTTGGTTCTTGTAATATGGAAATGAAATAAAGAAGCATTGAAGAGTAAAATTAGAAATTAAATTTCATGCATCAATAGATGTTCTGATCGAATTTGGTTGTTTCGAAGGAACAATAATCGGGAATTTTTACAAGGATTTTTTTTAATTATTTATGACGTTCTCCTAACTTTTCCTAATATTATACTAGCTTTTCGAATTGGTTCTTATCGTCTTTAAAAGTTTTTCATGTCTTCATCGAATTTTTCACCTGATTGCCGATATTTTCACAATTTCCGGACTTCGTCCGTTGTGAAAATTTTATGATTTTATTTTTTTAATAATTGAACACTAATCTATCCAGTAATCAATTTTTAAGGGTTATTTTTGGAGTAATTTCTTGTGCGAAAATTACGTGGTTTAATTTTTAGTCTTTTTTCGGAAAATTCCTTGTGGTTATTTCGGGTATCATATTGTTGGAAACCTAATGTTTTCATATTTGATATTAGATAAAATGCACATCTCTGCACGTAGAAGTGTGCCCCACTCAAGTCCAATCGAATTCGACAAAAATTGTTAATTTTTCTTAATTTTTTATTTTTTTTTTGTTGCTAAACTTCCGAAATGAAAAAATTGTTTTTTCAAAAATATTTTCAAATATTTTTTTCAAAATTTTTTTCGGAAATATTTTTTTCAACATTTTTTTCAAAAATATTTTTTCAAAATTTTTAAAATTTATTAAAAAATTGTTTTTTGCAGACTTTTTGAAAAAAAATTTTTTTTTATTTAATCATATTTAATTTTGCAAATTTGATAACCCAGAGAAAACGTTATAAATTAATGATAATACGAAATTTATATATCATTAATTTAACGGGTTTTATTCAAATTAAATATTTTATCGAAAGTCAGTAAGAACATCTGTAATTTATTCGTTGGAATTGGATGACTTCTAAATTTCCTCTGTCTTTCTATTTCGATTTTCATTTTAATTTTTGTTAATTTATTTTCATTTATACTCTCTCGCAATTGATCCCATATGATCGGGCCCCTACATGATAACCAAAAATAAACAAGTGCAACAAGTAGTTTTTCCTCGGTTCGATGGAAAATGTGCGCAGATTATTTAGATTTAGACGCACACGTTCACCACAAAAACCACATTTATTGACGGAATAATGGGCGCATGATCTCTGCTTACAAAAAAAAAAAAATTTGAACGGTCAATTGATAATACGCACACCTTCCGTATGATTTATTTATTTCGATTCTTTTTTTGGCATCTCCCCGAATCGGGACGATTCGGGACGAATGAGACCCACTGCATGAGTCCGGCATACCGATTCCCCAATAATCGGCTGTTAGTTTCGAACGGGCCTCTGAGCATTGCGGATGAATAATTCAAAAAGGATTAAAGTGTGTACGAGTGTTTATTTTTTTTTCCTAGGTGAAGAAAAATAGTGAATAAAATCCGCGGGTTTCACACATCAAATTCCCCCCTTTTGTCACAATTCCCCCCACACACACACACACACGCAGACGAGACACGCACACACCCACACACACAAACACAACCGATACAAAATCGATATGATCGCTTCGCGATTAAAAACGGTTTTTGCATTGACGTTTGTGGTGTTGGCCGTGACCACATTTCTGGATTCAGTTGAATGTGCTAAGAAAGCAGCTGCTCCTGCTCCGCCAGCCGCTCCATCAGTTCCGGAGCCAATCATTGAGGAAGTGACACAAAAGCAACTGGAACGAATTTTACAGGAAAAGGATTATGTGGCTGTGTATTGGTGTAAGTGGGGGCTCTCTGACCAAATGGACTTAATATTTAGGAGCAGTTTTTTTTTAAAAATTTTTTTTTAATTCCCCAAAAATAAAATGATTTTTTTTTTCGAAGAAAAATGCGAAAAAATTAAGAAAAGTTATTGGGTGAATCTATTTTCATCTTTTAATACATTTTGTAATAGAAGCGAAAAAATAACCGGACGAAATATATAAGATTTTTCTTTAAAAGAAAATAATGTAAGAAACTGTAGGTTTTGATGTGTATTAGTGAGTAATAGCTATTTTAATATGGTTCGTATTACGTAATTCTAAAAGAAAATATTGAAAAAGAATGAAAAGGAAAAATGTACGGAAAAATTCATTATTTAATATAGAGAAATAATAAAACTAATATTTATACATAAATCTTCTGTTAATCAACGGATTAATGGACCACATTCTTTGCGCCATCAAAAAATCTGATGATGCAGTCAGGAAAGCATATAAATTTACAAACGTATATATATATATATATATACAGACAGTCTATTTATTGAGTGATTTAATATGTCATTTAAATGTACTTCTTTATTATTTGTAAAGTTCAGGTTGGCGACCTATATATTTTCTCTTTTAAACAAAATTAAACTAATTAAGTGATTTGACTACCAAACGGTTGAAAATATTTTATTTTATTTGTATACCAGAAGGTAAAAAAAATGTGAGATGTGATTTACCATAAACAATTCACTTTGACATGATGGCAATTAAATATATCAATTTACTACCAAAATTCGGACAACCCTAACATTTAATTTTCCACCATAAACGTTATAATGTTTCACAAGTTATGACGCATCTGACGTTAAAAATTACGATCCTTTCGTCTTTAAGCTAATTTCAATCCAGATGTCCTCTTAGTAACAGTCGGAAGACATGCAACAGGTGTTTCTCGAATTATCATCTTGAATTGTCATGTACTAACTTTAAATTAGAAAAATCTCTTGATTTTGTTGAAATTTTTTGAAATTTATAAAAAAAAAAATTCGGTTTTTATTAAATTTTCAAAAATTTTTTCGATTTTTAATTCATTTCTCGATTTTCTTAAAATTTTACAATAATCAAGAAAATTTTGAAATTTCAAAATTTTTCTTTCGATTTTTATAAAATGTTTGAATTTCCATTTTAATTTTTAATTTTTCGAAAATGTAAGTAAACTTAATTAATTAAGTTAATTTTTTTTAGATGGGATTCAATTATTTTAGAAATCTAAAAATTTCTGAGGCTTTTCTTGAAGAAATTGGATTTTTTTTTAAAAGAATCGTCGATTTACTTCGAATTTTCATTTTTTCCGTAACCACTCTAAACAAATAACCAATTTTTCAATAATTTTCTTCGGAACGAGGAAAATCTAATAACGCAGAATTGTTCCCACCTGAATAACGAAGAAAGCAATTTTTCAAAATAAAAAAAAATCACCTACGAATTTTGGTGACGAAATTATTAAATTGTCTCTTTCCGAAAAACCTACTATAATTTCCTAGAAACGTTTAAATTTCAAAATTTCAGGTAGTAATTATTTAAGGGATGGGTTAATAAAAGCTAATGATGCCATACGCCAGTAGTTGTAGATGATTAATTAATTATTAATTGATAATAAATCTATTAAGCGCCAGGCATCGTTTTTCCAGAATAACTGTGACCTACAGCTTTGTAGAAAATCACTGTATTCTGGGATAGATGTTCGAATATTGCAGGGAATGTTCTGGAATGTACTGAATTTCTCAAAATTAATATCGATCAATTTCGGGGATTTTTCTGCCGAAATATTCACTGGAAATTAACCGAATAAGTTCCGAAACATTAGAGCAGCATTAGGGAATAACAGTTCTAGCTCTTTATATTACCTACAAGGGTAGATCTTGGCAAACTATCAAGCCTCTTGATGAAAAATAAAAATAAGTCAATAGACTTCTATAAGCCATAACAGATGTTGAGCTATAGAAGGATCTACGCTCCCACGAGGAGTATGGTAAAATATGATGATTTCTAAACGATGGAAACATTTTCCAAATTTTAAAAATATTTTTTGGGGGATATCCTTTAGTATTACGTTACACTGATAAAAAGGATAGGTACAATACCGCGAATTTCACGCATAATTCAACTATAATTATAGGCGTTTTTGGGACAACAATATTTGTTCATCCATAACCAATACATTGCAATATTTCCTATAAAATATTGGAATCTAGCCTTGAAGGAATAATTCTAGTTTATAAAGCAGCTATACAAAATCTGATGTGTTGTTTAGTGTATAAGTAGGAAATGGTGCCAATTTGCTTGCTCCTAGAAAATATAGGTAAATCTCCTGCCCATTTTTTTTTTCAGTGTAGGATAATTACAAGGTTCGGTTGAAATTTACGAATATTTGGGTTGAATACCCGGTTAGATTTTAAACCGAACTCCAATAAAGCCCGAGCCAAATTCAATTTATCTTTAGTCCTAAGTTATAATATAAAATAATTTGAGTATTGATTGACATAGAAGGTGGGCTATTGTGGACATGGTTATTTAGAAGGTGGGCCCTACACCTTCTGCGCATTAGGCTGCACTCCATTGGCTAGATCGAGTTTACGAACCCTTTTTCCATTTTCCTGCACCCCAAGAGAGTTAAAACTATACATTTACAAACATTTAAGGAGAGCATTATGAATTGGAAAGTTTATGAATTAGTTGAAGAAAAATATAAAAATATCAAAACTAAACTTTTCTACCAAAGCTCTGCAAAAACTTAAAAGCTCCCAGAAAGTTTTATTTTCCGAACCATATTTTTTACGTTTTAAAAGCTATTTTTAATTCAGATACCGATCCTTTAACGAAATTTAAAGTTTTCCCAAAATAAAGCTTTAAAAATCTCGAAAGCTCATTGAATGCTTAAAATTAAAATGACATTTTATATCGTTTGGAATCTAATTTTGGTCCCATTCATTAAATTTAAATGAAATATGAAATTTTCGCAGAAAGCTTGTCCACACTATTAAAAGCGCAGCGAAAGCTCGAGTCTCGAGCTTAATTTTTTATGCCAAAAAAATCTATATTCTATCCTGATAACGACCCTTTAGCGAAATTTCAACTTTTTCTAGAATAAAGCTTTAAGAATCCCGAAAGCTTGAAATTACAATGTCATTTTGAAATTGGATTTTTATTCGATTCATTAAATTTAGATAAAATATGGAATTTTCTCAATCCATTGTAAGCTCAAAGAAAGCTCTAAGTCGGTCGGTCGGTCTCTTAAAAAAATGTCTAATTTTGCCAAAAAATATGAAAAATCTTGAAAGCTCATTGTAAGCATATATTTATTCAAATTTCAGGGCGATAGATGTATTTTTCAAGAAAAAATGTACAAGCACAATGAATGCCTTCATAATAATTTGCTTTCAATTAAATTCAATTCAATTCATTGAAGCTTTCGTAGAGATTTTAATTTTCTAATTATTGGGAGAAAAATTAGATTCCGTACTGCCTAAAATAATATTTTATTTAAAAGTAATTGTTTGTGTTCTGTCTATGGAATGGAGGATCTATCCGCAGAACTCATGTCTTTCGTTAAAAGCAAAAAAATCTGTTAAAAGATAGGAACTTAGAGGCGTAACTAGTCCCTACTTTTGTACTCTTCCCGATTTTCTATATTTTCCCTATTTTAATTTGATTCTTTTCGACATTTTCCTGAATTGTTTCCAATTTGTCCCGACATTTCCCGCATCTTACCAAAATTTATCCGAATATTTCCCTATTTTCCATAAAGTCGACTTTTCCCTATTTTTTTAAACGTTTTCTTCCCCCATTTCCTAGAAAGTATCCGACTATTCAGCGATATTTTCACAAGTTTTCCCGATTTTCTAAACATTTTCTTGGGACTTGGGATTTCTTTATCTTTTCCGACTGTTTACGACTTTTTTAACTTCTTTAATAAATCAATTCCTACTATCTCCGAATCCGATAGGAGGCCGATAGTAGTCTGAATTTTCCTATAATTTTATAAACTTTGCGTATACTTTTCTATGTTACCCTGATTTTTATCGACCTCCCACGACTTTCAAAATATTTACCCGAATTTTGCCTAAATTTATCCACCGTTGCCCGAGGTTTTCTCGACTTTATGGTTTTAAGGACAGACTTTAAATGGTATATTAAGCAAGGGAGGTTGGAAAAGGGAAGTTGCTAGTTGCTATAAATGAAGTTGCTAGTCACGACAATCCTGGATAGAATTTAGGAAATCAAGATGCATTCAGATTAATGAGGCACAAATTCTGATTTTACAAAGGCAATGACGGTGTCGGAGCGTACAGTTAAGGCGATATTCTAATTCTTTCCTTCTCCTATTTTTTTTCTTTTGTTTTTTTTTAATCATTTTCATGGAACCGGTTAAGTGAATTATATAAAATAATTTGGGGGGAGGGGGAGGGGAGGGGGGGTCAATTAAATTTGGCAGACTAATCTGATTATCCCCTATTTAGATACGTTTTAAAAAGTCCAAATTTTAAATTTTCCGGGAGATTATGACCGTTTTTCAAAAAAAAAGTGTAAATTTTTCATAGGGCACCCTGTATCGGCCCTCCTAAAATCAGGGGATGAACATTATGAAAAAGTTTGTTCCACAATTTCTTCATTTGACCTAGAATTATTTTTACATAACCAGATTTTCCGATTTCCAAAGAAAATTTCCCGATATTTGTTTTCCAAAAATCAGTCAGAAAAATAAAGAAAAACGAGAAATACAGAACGGTTGATTTTTTGAAACATTTTCTTGGTTAAAAAAACTCGTAAATAAATTGAAAGTATTTTCTCATTGTTAGTTAGATACAAAAATTTTTGAAAAAAATTTCCCATAATCACATTTTCCGATTCGATTTTCAGTGAAAATTTGAATATTAAGTCCAATTAAAATAATAGATTAGGGAGGGTGACAATTTTCTTAGTTTAGTCTTACTCGAAATTGCTTAGAGTTTGATCATAAAATGCTGCACAGCTCAAGAAAATATTGGACTGCACGCCGCTGATCTCCTTCAACTCCTACAAATTCTCGCAATCTTAAACGATAAATTAATTATCATGCATCATTTCATTTTTATGTCAGTTAAATTATAAAATTTTTACAAAAATGTATGCATGTACCAGTGACACCTACCGTCACCAATGATATTATTTATCCAATTTTATAGATGATCATGGTAATTAAATTGCATCTAGATGACGTAGAATTTATTTTAATTAAAATTATTTATATTAAAATTACATAGCGAGACGAAATATTGTTATTTCTATTACTATCTAAATTATAGACTTAAGTATAATAATTGTTAAATTTAATTTAATGATAATATTAGGTATATAATTAACTATATTTAATTACTAAAGGTTGGTATGCCTTCCGTCAATAATTATAACCAGAACCACTAGCATACCAATATTATATCAGATAATAAGATATTTAACATGTAAATTGTAATTAGATTTAATTAATAAGATTTTCATTTCCGAAATTAACTAATTGAATTAATTAATCTAATTAGTTTTGATGTGAAAAATTACCTGGTTTCTAAATTAAATTTAAGCTACCCATATAATTTAGTACTTAAACATTTTTGTGTATATTAAATAACAAGCATTTTTTTTTTCTCACTGGTTTTCTCTTAAATATAACTACTACCTAATAGTAATTTCCATTCAAAAAGAAAACCTTGAAATCGCCAATAATTACACCAAATAAACGATAAATTTTCTCTTCTGACGTCACAGTACATTTTCGTTGGAAAATGAGAAAATAGCCAATTTTTTTTTTATATACATTTATGTGAGCATATAAAATAGTAACGAATACCGAAATACTATTAATCTAAAAATATTTTTATTTAATTTTTTTATAGTCAATTTGTTTGTGAAATGCAATTTAAATTATGTGCAAATGTATATTTTGCTGATTTCTGTTAAATGGCAACTACATTATAATCTTAATCAACTAGTAAATATTATTAAATTCGATATTTGATGATTAAATAAACAGAATCAATTTATTTTTTTTTTAAATTATCAGTAAGATATCTTATATGTAAGGTAAGGGCTTGGAAAATATGATATTCTGACACATAATTTTTTATATAAAATATTTACGCCTAAAAAAAAAATATATCGTACTTAATGATACGCCAAGAAACTAAAATAATTAAGAATGATCTAAAAATAACTTCCAAAATTTCAAAATAAACACTTTGATGTCCCCAGATAATTTGTCAGTTATTGAGATAGATCATTCGTTTGGCTGAAAATGGGCGATATGAATTACAAAATTAACGATTATAATTATAAAAAATTAATTCGATCGTTTATTTTTATAATTAATCGATGTCTATGTTGTACTCTTACGAATTTTGATAATATTTAAAATGTTACCGTAACATTACAGAATAAACTAGTGGAAAATACCTCCAAGTATCAGTTCCATATCATCCAATTATTTCCCATTTAAATTTCATTATAAACAAAAATTTCTAAAAATATCTTAATTCTATTTAGACTGAAATGCGAATAGATTGGCCACAAGCAAAAGTAGAGTTCATTTTTATTAGCATTTTTTTTTTCTAAATTTTATTATTTTGGCGCTTGATGTATATGATTCTGTAAAAATTAACATTTTCTACTCATAAATTTTAAATTTTGTAAAACCATTACAATTCATTTTCTTTCATTAAAATAAGAATGTAGAATCGATAAGGAGAATTAGAATTATAAGTTTTATTGTTTGTAAGTACTTAATTGTACTATTTATTCAGTAGAGGCCGAATTAAAAGGCACACAAGAAAAGCGCTTAAAAATGCAGACTAGATATAAGATCATGCGGAAAAAATATTTGAATAACGGCAAATTGATTTAATTTAATTAAAATAGATTTAATTGTAAACCTCATTAACCTCTATTAAAATAATTTATCAATTAATCGATTTTGAGGAAATCAAAATATTTTTGTTAAATGAACGATTTGATTTTACTTTTAATTTTCCGGTAAATTTTGTTCGAAAAATGAACCTCTCGGGATTATGCTTATAATTTTCCTTAAAAAGTTAATTTTGAGGAAAAATGTATTCTACAATTTATTTCAATGTACCCTTAGGTATATTTCTGCATTCTAACATTTTCTCTCTCGTTACGATAATTTCATGAAAATTGACATTTTCCACAAGACTGTCGGCGAAAATACTATAAAATCAAAATTTGCCCAAAGAAGCAAACGGTTGAATTTTTTTCAAAAAATTTTGTTAATAAAATCTCTTTGCTAATTACTTAACAATAGTTTGCTATCATTTGAAAAAAAATTCAAAAAAAAAACTTGTCTCAGCAATTCTTAAGAAAACTTCAAACAAAGATCGATCGAATTTTTTGACTAAATTTTATAATTATAAATTGGGAAGCAATTCCTGAAAGTCTTCCCGAGAAACAAATGTTTCGAGTTAATGGTATCTTCGATCCCATTCCAGATAGAGACCCAAATCACCAACGGTATTTTAAAATTACGCCAATTAAAATATCAGCAAGAGTATACCTATATATGATATATAGACAGTTTTTGCGGTAGATTTTAATTTGCCAGAAATATAGGTAGGGAGGAGGATATGTAGGTCTCACCATATCTGTGCGATGGATCCCTAAAAGATATCTTATTAGTCCTCCAAATAAAAATTGATATACTGAATTCTTTCCAGATTTAATTCCAATTCATTTCAATTCAATTCAATTTATTTAATATTAAGCAATTAAAAGACATATATCCTTGTACAAGGCTGGTATAAGAATTTTTAACATTTTCTTTTTTCTACTTTCTCGGGATCTATCGAATTTCTTGCTTTTCTGAGTATTTTGCTGTCTATGGATTTTTTCCTGCTTTGTCCAATTTTTCCGACACTTTCGATTTTTCCCAATCTTAACGTTTACAAATTTTTTCCTAACGATCCAAAATTTTTCTCGGGAAGGACATTTGAAGGAAAAATGGAGGAATAGTTCGGGAAATATTTTCGTATATAGTGAAATCATTCTAATTACACAGATTTGTTCCCATATAACTAAAGGACAAATTAATTTTTCAAAATTTCTAGAAAAGTAACCCCCGAATTATTGTGAGGGTTTAAAAGGGTGAAAATATTTAATTGTTACCGTCCGAAGAAACTTACTATAGTTTCCCGATCAAATTTAAATTTTAAAATTTTGGTTAGAATTCAGTTAAGGGATGATTTTATAGACCTAATGATACATTAACCTTAAGGGGTTTCCTAAGATATTATATTTTTAAAGTAACGTCAAATTTACCCGAAGTTCCATTATAGATCAGTTCCGCAATTCGATGTTACACAAGATTGACAAACAATTTTTAAAATGGGTCGGAAAATCGGTAAAATTTGAAGAACTAATTAAACTGATAGGAAAGTCGGGTGAAAGTCTGAAAAAAGTTAGGAAAGTTGCTGGGTATAGTTGGGTTAGATGCGATAAAATGGTCAGAAAAAGCCGAAATTTCAGAAATTTGATAATCGTTTAATTTTATAAAATGAACAAAATTCAATTTATTAAAAACCGAACGGTTTTTTTTTCTAAATATTTCGAAAAAATCAAGAATTCAAAAATTTCACAAAATAATTTTCAGCATTTTGTGAAAATGAAGGAATTTCATTAAAATTTAAAAATATTGCAATAAATGATAAATTTAATAATTCAAAAAGTTCAATAATTCAATCAAAATATAAAAAAAATTCGAAAAATTTAAATTCTAATAATTTTCCAAAAACCAAATTTCAGAAAAGTCAATAATTTCTAATAAAAATAAATTGTTTTCTAATTTACATAATTCCTTGATTTTAAACGTGAATTTTTAAAATATTTAAATTATTATTGATTAAAAAAAGGTCTTTTTCCAAAATCCTCAATCTCAGTGGTGTACAGTCTAACGCGCAGAAGGCGCTGATCTGTAAAAAAGATAGTTATTTAGAGGTAACTAATCCCTACTTCTCTACTTTTCCCGATTTTCTCTAATTTATCGAAATTTTCCTAGAAATTGTCTTTGCCCAAATTTTCCCCTATTTTAATTTGATTTTTCCCGACATTTTCCTGAAATTTTTCTGATTTGTTCCGACATTTGTCTCATCTTACCGAAATTTATTCGAATTTTTTCCTATTTTTCCATTATGTCAACTTCTTCCTATATTTTATAAATTTTCTCAATTTTTCTGCCCCCTTCTGCTAGGAAAGTATCCGACTTTTCCTAATTTTCTAAACATTTTCCTTGGGGCTGTTAGATTTTGCCCTAGTTTAGCAGATTTTTCTTTATTTTTTCCGACTTTTCTCGACTTTTTTTAACTTTCTTTTAAAATTTAGCAATTTATTTGATTTTACCTGAAAATTTCCCGCATTTAATTGAATTATCTGAATGTTCTTGAATTAATTCCATCTCTCTCAACATATTCTTTGGCCTGTGTCTCGATATTAGTGGATTTGTCTGAATTTTCCCAAGATTTTGTAAACTTTACTTTCACTTTACTATCTTACCCCGATTTTTATCGACTTTCCATGACTTTCAAAATATTACATGTATTTTTTCCAAAATTATTCACCTTTGTGGATATAAATTGCCAAATTTTAAATTTTCCGGTAAATTATGACTATTTTTCAAAAAAGTGACCATTTTTCATAGGACATCCCGTTATCGACCCCCTTAAAATCAGGAGATGAATTTTATGGAAAAGTTTGTTCCACAATTTCTTCCTTTGGCCCTTAGGTTTATTTCCACGTAACGAGATTTTCCGGTTCTGAAAGAAAATTTCCCGAAAATTTAAGTTTTTCACAAGATGGTCGACGAAAGACGAAAAAATTCAAAACTATTAAATTTTGTTTAATGGGAAAATTTTGTTAGCATAAACTATTCGTAAATAACTTAGAAATATTGTATTTCCCTATCATTAGATCAGAAAATTGTTGAGACAAAATTTTCCTTTGCAATCCTTATGAAAATTTCAATCAAAAATCGTTCAATTTTATTGAATTATGTACAAGTCAAATTTTAAGGGGATTTTAAACATATAAGTTGTTACGTGACCACCTGATCTTTAGATATTGATAGATCACGTAGGTCATCCCCTATTTCAATTGATATCGAAAATTCCTAATATGTTAAATTTCCGGAATGTTCTAACAATTTCCCTGAAAACAACCGATTTTGGTGCTGTTTTGTTGTTATATCGTCGACTCCCTAAAATCAGGGGTTGGTTTTTTTTCTAAAAAAAGTTTGTTCTGCAATTTCCTCACTGAATCTTTAAATTTAATTTTCCATAATCTCATTTTCCGAGCCCTTAATAAAATTCTAGGAAATAACTTGAAATTATGGATGAAAATAGGATAGGTCATGAATTCTTGCACGCTTAACGGAAATATTTACTGCTCGCCGCTAGCTCAATCTCATACATATCCTTTACCACAAATTGTAATCGGATGGATTGAATTAGAAATTTTTCCGAGCCCGAAGATTATAATAAATATATAAAATTAAGTTTTCTAACTTCTAGTAGTAGTTTCGGTTTCCTAGTTATGAGTTGTTATATCCAGGACATTGATAGACGACATTTATATGGTCATTGGTCTGGGGTGAATTGTCTGTATTTGCCAAACAAGTTTAAGATTTCATAGAGACGAATGGATTTGGTTCTAATGACCCTGATAGATTATCAGATTTCATTTTTAATTTTTAAAATTTCATTCCCATTAGATGCCAGAAGCTGTGTTACATGTGACAAAGTATTAGCCGAACTCGAAAAGATTGACGATGACACCGATTCGTTTGGTGTTGATTTCGTTAAAATAAACGATAAACGACTTGCTAAGCAATATGGAATTACTAAATTTCCAGCCCTTACATACTTTAGGTAAGTGAAAAGAAAATAATTTCGAGTTTGACCAAACATTTCATCATTTTTCTCTTTTATATGCCACGCCCCCCGTACACTATTTATTTAGGGAAAAGGAACCGATCATCTATGATGGTGACCTAATGGACGAAGAGGGCGTACTAGATTTCTTAACATCACTAGAAGCCATGGATTTACCCGATCGTATCGAGGAAGTGAATGCAAAAATTTTAGCTAAAATTATAGAGGAAACGGATTACGTAGCTGTTTTATTTTGTAAGTTCCTTTTTGCCCACCCGAATGAGAATTTTTCCAAAAAATATCCTCTTTATATATTAATTATAATTAGAATAGTTAATTGTAATTAAATGCATCTAAATTGATTTAAATTGATTATATAGCAATTGAGATCATCTAAAGAATCTATTCAAGAAAATAGATATGAAATTGAGTGATATTAGATTAGATAATTGGTGGCCTAGTTTTTTTTTTATATTTTATTACATTATATTATATACATATAGCTTACATGATAATAACATATATATATATATATATATATACATATTGTTTAAATAATTAATTAATAATTAATCAATATAAGAATATAATCGAAAAAATTAATGAATATAGGTCCGGATCATTCAAGCTGTCTTGCACATGGAAAGGCAATTACTGAAAGTAAGTCGTGAAATTTTCGTAATTCCATAAGAGTTTGCCTCACAAACCATCAACATCTTCCCTTGTTTTGTCGGGAGATCTTATGTACTGTTTTCCACAACTCCTTCTACGGATGATTAAAATGAATAGATTTTGCATGGACACTTTAAGACCGCCCTTTAAAACCACACTTATTTTATAATTTTTTTTTTTTTTAAATAATTTTGTGATAATCAAATTTAACCGATTTTGTTATTTGTAAATATTTAAAATTAAAATTTTTCAGGTTAATCATCCCCTCAATTTTCTGCCCTTTTTGCCTCTATTGTAATATATTTTTCTTTTAACCGGTGGCTTTAATCAAATTTATTTGACTATTAAAATGTCTATTTCGGTTAATCCTTGGAATTATTTTTGGGGAGGTTCCGTTCCATTGGTCACTATGAAAAGGTCTGTTGTTAATTATGTTTTGAACTCCCCAATGACCGTTTCAGGGTTTACAACTATTTTTTTTTATTTAAATGCATTTCACGAGACATATGAAAGACATTTTGTTGAAATCTCATATAATAAATGCAAGTAGACAATGTAAGATCAGGGGATTTTTTTTCTTTTAACATCGGGTGCATCATATAATATACGAATGGATTGGCGAAAGGCCAATCTGTCAATTGAAAATTGTTTATATTAAATATTCATTAAATAATTCCGATATGCCGGTAAGGCCTATAAATATAAATGTTATGTGGCGGTTATGTGGACACTTATCCTTTTTACAAGAATTTCCGTTAAACCATCGGAAGCATTCAAAATTTAATGATTCAATTTTTTATTTGAAATATTTATTAAATAAAAAACTGATGCGTGTGAAAAAATGTCCTGTTTGATTATATTGTTCACTTTTTTGTCAACACTCGGTCTATTTATAAATTGAATAGTAGGTGGTTGAGTTACTCTTACTTAAATTGTGTCTGATGATCACTACAGTTTTTATACAAGCGATAGGAAATTTTCTTTTCCTTACAAATAATACATTATTTTCTATCAAGAATTTTCTTCTATTTTTCCTCAATTATTTTTTTTGTTTTGTTTTATTATTCATCGCCCAAACAGTTTTTCTTTCATTTTCATTTTCATTTAACCAATTTATCAAATAAATAATACGAGAAAAATTATTTTATTTCTCTGTTTATTTATTATCCATTTGTCCTATAAGAAAAAAATTTTTTTTGTTGAAAAAATTTATATAAAAAAAATGTTTTTTTTTTTTCAAAAAAAAAAAATCTATTTCTGTTATCTGTTTTGGTTAAATAAAAATCGTTCATGCTGTGGACCATTTACGTTGTCGATATGAAAAAAACGGCGAAGAAATCGGAGTCTCTTTCGGTATAATAAATTAAAGTTGTACAAATCGTTTCGCACGTTGGCGTTTGAATGCCAGGTGAGGACAGGGTGATTCATCTATGACAT
The DNA here is from genome assembly GCA_027564815.1 of Symmerus nobilis. NCBI lineage: Eukaryota > Metazoa > Arthropoda > Insecta > Diptera > Mycetophilidae > Symmerus > Symmerus nobilis. The sequence continues at coordinate 28,827 of JANTOP010001896.1, forward strand.
GTTTTTTTTTTTTTGCCTTTTTCTCAATTTATCCGGGGAAAGGAACTAACTGTATAGAAATTTAATTAGTAGGTTTCTTTATAAATTTCCTTGACGACGTCCTTTTCCTTATAAATTTCCTTGGAACCTTAAAAGTTGAAATTTATCTAAGAAAAATCAAAAATTCGTAATGGCTCGCAACGAGAAATTTGAAAATCGGACATCGGGACATTTGATCCGGATTTCCCGATAATTTTCTTCGGATCCTAACAAATGTAATGATGCAAAAAGTATATAAATTAGTTTAAGAAAAATACAAAAATATGAAAAATAAAATTTTCGTACAAAAGCTCTGCAAAAATTTCAAAGCTCCCAGAGAGCTTTATTTTCCGAAAATTTTTTTATACGTTTTAAAATCTATTTTCTATACAGATGACTATCCATTAACGAAATTTCAAATTTTCCCCGAAAAAAAGATCAAAAATCTTGAAAGCTCATTGAAAGCTTAAAATTTAAATGTAATTTTATATAATTTGGAATCGAATTTTTCTCCGATTCGTTAAATTTAAATGAAATGTGGCATTTTCGCAGAAAGCTCATCCAAACTATTAAAAGCGCAATGAAAGCTCTAAGTTAGGAACTTATTTTTTTTCGTTTAAAAATCAATTTTCTATACAGATAACGATCCCTTAACGAAATTTCAAATTTTCGGAAAAAACTTCAGAATTCTAGAAAGCTCATTAAAAGCTTAAAATAAAAATGTGATTTTATATAATTTGGCATCGAATTTTTATCCCATTTATTCAATTTAAATGAAATATGGAATTTTAACAGAAAGCTCATTCAAAATATTAAAAGCGCAACGAAAGCTCTAAGTTTTTAACTCCATTTTGTACGTTTAAAAATATTTTTTCTATCCACATAACGATCGTTTAACAAAATTTCCACTTTTTTCAAAATTAAGCTTCAAAAATCTCCAAAGCTCATTGAAAGCTTAAAATTAAAATGTCATTTTACATAATTTGGAATCTAATTTTTATTTGATTTATTAAATTAGATAAAATATATTTTTGCTAAAAGTTTTTTCAATCCGTTGTAAGCTCAAAGAAAGCTCTAAGTTTCGAACTTAATTTTTTACGCTTTAAAATCTAGTTTCTTTCCAGATTCGGTTAATTAAAAATTTTCCCAAATAAAAAAGTTCATTAAACGAATATATTTTTTCAAAATTTCAGGCCGTTCAGATGAGTTTTTCGAGAAAGGGAAAACAAGAACTATTGACGCTTTCATGATAATTTACCTTCAATTCAATTCAATTCAATTGAATACATTAAAGCTTTCGTAGAGATTTTAAATTTTCCACGAAGCTTTCAAACGAATATTTTAATTAAAAACTTTGTATAAGCTTGTGAAATTTTCTTAAAATTCTTGTGAGACAATTTTAAATCTCAATGATGTTAAATTATTGATATGGGATAGGAAATTGGGATTCTAAACCGAATTGTTAAAATTTCTTTCAGTTTTCAATTTTCCCCCGAACTTTTTAACGAAAATTCTCGGATTTCAATTAAATTTAATTAATTGGAAAAAATTAGATTCCATACTGCCTAATATTTTAATTAAAAGCTTTCGATGAGCTTTTGGAACTTTCTTAGAGCTTTTTAAGACCATTTTCAATTTCACTTATTTGTAAAATGATTCGAAGTTATAAAATAAAATAACTTGAGGTAGCAATTCGCAGGAATAAAAATTAGCTAGAAAAATTTTGACCACCTTCTAATCACGAAATTCCCGAAATTTTATATTTCAAAATTTCAATTATGATTCATTTAATGATTCATTTTATAAAGTTAATGATATAAAACTTTAAGTGGTTACTAAGCAAATTCTATTTTTTAAAATGATTCCAAGCAAAATCGGGAAGATTTTTAAGACGATTTCTGAACCGCTTTGAATGAAAACAGATTTTTCCAGAAAAAATCTTCGGAATGTGGAAAATGTAATTACGCAGACTTGTTCTCAAATAAATAATGAACAAATTAATTTCTCAAAATTTTTAAAAAACCAACCCCCGAATTTCGGCAAAGATTTTCGTAGAGCGATATTTTAAATTGCAATTTTTCAAAAAAATTCTTTTAATTTACCGCATAATTTTAACATTTCAAAATTTCAGTTACGATTCATTTAGGGAATAATTTAATTAAGTTAATGATATAAAAACTTTAACCGGTTACTAAGCAAATTCTATTTTTAAAAAAATTTGAAGAAAATTGGAACGATTTTTAAGGACCGTTTAAGACAGCTTCTGAACCGTTCTAAATGAAAACACATTTTTCCAAAAAAATTTTTTCGGAATGTGGAAAATGTAATTAAGCAGACTTGTTCTCAAATAAATAATGAACAAATTAATTTCTCAAAATTTAAAAAAAAACCAGCCCCGAATTTCGGCGGGGATTTCCGTAGAGCGAATTTTTATATCGCCGTTTTCGAAATAATGTCTATAATTGCTTGGGAAATTTTAAATTTTAAAATTGTAGATACTATTCATTTAGAGAATGGGTCAATAGAGCTACTGATATATAAACCTTAAGGGGTTATCGAACAAATTCATTTTTTTTTAATATCTTTTTCCGAAATATTCTAAATAAAAAGAAAATTTCACACCAATTTTCTTCGGAATGTGGAAAATAAAAAAATTATGAAAAAATTAATGTATCAAAGCTTAAAAAATATCAGCCCCCCAAAATTTTGGTAGCGATTCAGGTAGTCACTTTACAACATATCGGAATTTATAATGAATCTTAATCTAAGTACTGAAATATATAAGCAGGCGATTCACTGGAAAGGAACGTAGAAAATACTAAAACCAGCCATTCCGTACTTTTGGTCTGAGAGAAGTAACCAGAGAAGAGATACTCTCCATCCAAGAGATACTTACACCTCTTCTTCCATCAGGGTTCGTTGAAATAAAATACATTTTTTTTTCATTTTAAAATTTATTTTTATTCATAATTAATTTTATTTATTTGATATACAAACATTAATTGTAATGCTTTGAATGTGCATGTTCTTGTATTACATAAAGAAAGCTTCTCAATGTTTTGTAAATATAATTTTATAATTGAAAATAATTTTCAGCCAATAAATTCATTTTCGTATATAATTACATTAAATTATTATAATAAAAATAAAAAAAAAATATATAGACAAACCAGAATGTAAGCGATGTGCCAAAGCGTTGCAAGAGCTAGAAAATATTGACGATGAAGCAGATCAATTGGGAATTGGATTCGTTAAAATTCATGACGAAACATTGGCCGATGAATATAATTTAGGTGGATTGCCCGCTTTGGTTTACTATCGTCATCAGATACCAATATTGTATGAAGGTATATGCCAGGATATGAAACAGTAATCTTATTCACATCCAATTTAACACCTTTTGTCCTCAAATTGTAGGTGAACTATCTAAGGAAGAGGATGTTTTGGAATGGTTGATCCAAAATAAATCAACTGGTGATGATGAGGATATCATTGAAGATGTATCAGCGAAAACGTTAAATACTCTAATCGGAAATATTGATAATTTGGTGGTAGTGTTTTGTGAGTATAGAAAATTAATATTAAAAATGACCAGAAAAATAATGATATAATTTCCACTGGATAGATGATCATAACAGTGAGGAATCATTAAAAGTGTTAGCTGAATTAGAAAATATTGATGATGATTGTGATAAGCACGGTATTCAATTCGTTAAAATTGATGATAAGAAGGCGGCTGCCGAACATCACATCAAACATATTCCATCAATTGTTTATTATGAAAAACAGGAACCATTCATCTATGACGGTGACCTGATGGATGAAGATGAAATATTACAATGGTTCGTTGAGCAAATGGAAAAGGATGAAATCGAGGATGTGACATCGGAGAAATTGGATCAATTAGTGAAGGAGGGAAAAACCATTGCCGTACTATTCTGTATTTATTTTATATTTTTAAATAGAAAATTTCTTTTCCCATCAAATAATTCTTTTTATTTAAAAAACCATTTCCATTTTGTAGACGATAACAATGATAAAAAATCACAACGTGTACTCGCCGAATTAGAGAATATTGACGATGAATGTGATACACTTGGTATAACATTCGTTAAAATTGATAATCCGGACGAAGCGAGGGAATATGGAATCGATTATGTACCACAATTACTATATTTCGAGAAGGGGATACCGACCATCTATGAGGGAAAGTTAGAAGATGAGGAAGCGTTACTTAAATGGTTGGAACAACAAATTACGTCCGATGAAATTGAAGACATAACCGATGAAATGTTAGATTTAATAATTGAGAAAATGCCCTATGTTGCCGTCTTATTTTGTAAGATCATTTTTTCTAATGTTTATCTAGAAAATCGTGCATGTATTTTCTTATTTAGAAATTAAGAAATTTTAGCGTAGTTTTAAGGAAATTTTTTAAAAATTTATAGATTTCGGATAACGAGTGGAAAACGACCGTTCAAAATTCATATATTTTATATTTTATAAATATTTAGATTTCCAGAGAATGATCCATGCACGGAATGGCCCTTCCTTTCAACCAATTCCCCCCCAAAATTGTACTTATTTTTTTTTTCTTGTTCACGGGGATTTTTCTAATTAATTTCTAGATGATAAGGAGCAAAAGAAGTCACAGAAGGTGTTGCAGGAATTGGAGAACATTGACGATGAATGCGATCAAAATGATATTGCCTTCGTTAAAATTGATGATGATAAGGAGGCGAAAGAATGGGGAATTGATGAAATTCCAACAATTGTAAATAAAAATCGAATTAAATTTATCCTTTTTCCATTTCGTTCAATTATTTTTGTATCCCTCGTCGATGGGTTAGGTTTTCTTTGAGCGTAGTATTCCACACATTTATGAAGGGGACTTAATGAAGGAGGACGATCTTTTGGGATGGCTGATACATCAGAAACGGCACTCCGAAATACCGGAAGTTACCGATGAAATGAAGGATAAATTAATTGAATCGACCGAATTTTTAGCTGTCATTTTCTGTAAGTAAAATTCGTACAGATTTTTTAATTCAATAGAAATTTAAAATAATTCTCCATTGCATTCTAACCGTAAAGGTCTCTTCAAGTGGGTGGATATAACTTCGAAACGGTAGCATGGAATTTCATAACATTTTATAATGAAATTAATTCATCATTCAGTTATTTATTAAAATTTAATTGACTAAAATCTACCGATTGAATTTGGAATTATAATAATTTTAGCGAGCTGCAGATTGGGAACAATTTTTTTCCCAATTGGTAGCGATGGATATCTCAGTGAATATCTTCGAAACGGTAGCAGGGAATTTCATAAAATTTTAAAATGAAATAAACTCATCATTCAGTTATTTATTAAAATTAATTTCATTAAAATTTACCGATTAAATTCGGAGTTATAATAATTTGATCGAGCCGCAGATTGGCTACATTGAAAAATTATTTTCCCAATTGGTAGCGATGGATCTCACTGGATATCTTCGAAACGGTAGCGGGGAAATTCATAAAATTTTAAATGATTTTAGCTCATCATTTAGTTATTTATTAAAATTTATTTCATTAAAATCTACCGATTAAATTCGGAGTTATAATAATTTGGTCGAGCGGCGGATTGGTTATATAGAAAAAATATTTTCCAAGTTGGTAGTGGATATTTTCGAAATGGTAGCGGGGAATTTCATAAAATTTTAAAATTGAATGAACCCTTCATTTAGTTATTTACTAAAATTTATTTCATTAAATCTACCGATTAAATTCGGAGTTATAATACTTTGATCGAGCCGCAGATTGGCTACATTGAAAAATTATTTTCTCAATTTTAGCGATGGATATCTCAGTGGATATCTTCGGAACGGTAGCAGAGAAATTCATAAAATTTTAAAATCAATTTAACTCATCATTCATTTATTTATTAAAATTAATTTAATTAAAATCTACCGATTGTTTTCGGAGTAATTTGAAGCTAAACTTCAAATTACCCTTGGCTACTATTTTGTGTCGACTTTTGTCCGGCCAGACCTTTTTTCTGAATGCAGCTATCTCACTAAACAAAAATTAAAAATTTAGAATTAACCAAATTTAATTATCTTCGAAAATTGACGTATCAATTACTTTCAGACGACAAAGATGACAAGCAAGATATCCGAGTTTTGAACGAACTCGAAAATATCGACGATGAATTGGAGAAGGAAGGTATCGTTATCGTTCGCATTGATAATGCTGCCGAAGCGAAAGAATATGGATTGGATCATTTACCGGCGCTCATTTATTTCGAGGATAAAATTCCCGCTCTGTACGAAGGTGACTTGATGAACGAAGATGAAGTTCTTGAATGGTTGATCCTGCAAAAAAATTCGGCAACAATTGAGGAGGTTACCGATGAGATATTACAGGACTTAATCGAAGATCATGAGTACGTGGTCGTATACTTCTCCGGTCCGTGCGATGAGGGTGAGAAATGTGATAAAATTTTGGATGACCTAGAAAATATTGACGATGAATTGGATGAGGCTGGCATTATATTTGTGACGACGGAAGATTTACAGATAGCCAAGAAGTATGGATTAAAGAATTTACCACAATTGGTGTTCTTTAGGAATCGGGATCCATTACATTACAAGGGTGACTTAGATGATGAGGATGAAGTATTATCATGGTTAACCGATGACAGTACATTAGAGATCCCGGGGAAAATCGAAGAGGTCAATACGAAAATGTTAGAGAAAATTTTAGCGGAAAATGATCATGTTGTTGTATTTTTCTGTATGTTAATAAATCCAATGATTTTTGTTCACATTTTAATTTCTCTACCAACATTTCGTTCCAGACAGGGAAGGTGATAAAAAGTCGAAGGCAATTCTAAACGAATTGGAGAACATTGATGACGAATGTGAGGAGAAAAATATCGATTTCGTTAAAACGTCTGATGATGGCATCGATAGAGAATACGATTTACCAGCGATGCCTGCATTAGCTTTCTATCGCCATAAATTCCGAACAATTTACGATGGCGACCTAATGAAGGAGGATGAAATTTTGGAATGGGTATTGGAGTTGTACGATTCAAATCCAGATGTCATCGAATCGGTTGACCGAAAAACATTACAAGTCTTAATTAATGACATCGAACATTTAGCCGTTTTCTTTTGTAAGATTTGAATAATATATTTTTCTAAATTTCTAATTTAAATAAATCCTTTTTTATCAAACCAAGATGATGACAAATGTGATAGTTGTCCAGGTATTTTAGAAGAATTGGAAACGATTGATGATGATGCTGATGAGCATGGTATTCAATTCGTTAAATCGAATGACGTTAAATTGGCCCATGAAATTGGAATATTCTCATTCCCAGCTCTGGTTTACTATGAGACAGGCGTACCAATTATGTATGATGGTAAGTGAACTATAGGTACTACCTGGATCTAATTTGGATAGCTAATTTCTTTTATTTATAGGTAATCTTAGAAACGAGAGACGTGTTCTGCAGTGGTTAATTGAACAAAAGAGTAAGAAATTCTCTGAAATTTAACCGCGATTCCTTTATTTCAACATTTTTAATCTATTTGTAATCTAACACATTATACATATTCGCTCTCACTCTTAAGCGGGTAATAGACGATACAACGGCTGTACCAACCTGTGTTGTGCCGATATCGGTCCAACGGTTGTATGAAG
>JANTOP010001897.1:0-18535 GCA_027564815.1 Symmerus nobilis
TGAAAAAAAAATGTATTTTTGAAAAAAATTTTAAACAAAATTTTTTAATAATAAATTTGTTGAAAAAAAAATTTTAAAAATAAATTTTTTGAAAAACAATGTAAATAAAATGCAAATTTTAAATTGTAAAACAAACAAATGTTTTGGAAAAAATTGTAAACAAAATTTTTTGAAAAAAAATTGTAAACGAACTTTTAAAATTTGAAATAAATTATTTCAAAAAACAATGTAAATACAAATTTATTTCAAAAAAAATTTTATAAATCAACTTTTTTCAAAGAAAATTTAAAAAATTAATTTTTTCAAGAAAAATTTTAAAAATTAATTTTTTCAAAAAAACATTTTAATTGTCTGCTTATGATTTGTGAATGAAAGAGTAAGATTTCCAATCTGTTTGCTAGCTATTATAATTTCAGGACGTTTATGTGGTTAGGACATCAAACTTGATTGTCATGAGCGGTCTTCTCGCCCGGTAGATATGCTGTTGACTTAAAATGTCATCTAAGCCTATCTGAGGATGAAGTAACGGCTCCTTTTAATATTTATGCTAAGAAAGAAGGAGTGTCCGTCTGGGCCGAGTTTGGGGCGAAATGATTATAAAAAAATTTCGAATTCTTAAATAATTTATTAAAAATTTTGCTGATTTTGAATTATCGTTTAGTAAAATTATTTTTCAAACTTGTATAGAGTATTCGAGAAAGTTTTATTTGGTTTAACAGTAATGGTTAACTTTCTTTCAAATAATTTTCTCTCCACCCTAACTAATGCAAATACCTGGTTCAATTTAAGAAAAAATACCTGCGAACAAAATGGACATACGTTATGAAATATTCAAAATGTTTTCCCCCGTTTTGAATTTCAAAGGATATGTAATGTGTAGTACATTCCATAAAATTTCATAAATTATGCAATAACACCACTGAAAAAACGTGTTGAAAAATAGTTAATGATTAAATAATTTGATGGAGCATATACCCCGAATAAATATTTATTTCAATTATCGTTTAATGTCCAAGTCGTTCCACTAGCTTTTGAAATTAAATTGTTCAACTAAAATATAATGAAATTCAAACCCCCACCATACAATAATTTCCATCTCGTAGTTCAACATAAAGCTTTACAAAAGCTTTGATTTTATTTATATGCATTTCCATAATTCAAGTGGAAATTTTTATGATCTCTCCTGATATATGTTTATGGGTGAGGATTCATAAATCACACCCTTAGAGTAGCAGAAAAAATCTACTAGAAAATAAATTATTAATGGATTGATGCATCAAAAATTGCACAACTTCTATTATCCAACATACGACCAGTATACACATAAAAATTAAGCCCTTTCAAAATATGCATCAATATTGCAATCATCATTGCATTAAATTGTATATTGACATTATTTTTTCTCCCCATCCTTTTAACCATCAATTTACACTCAGGGTGGTTTGATGGATATTAATATTGTCAATATGAATTTTCACACAGCCGATTATCCTGGATGATAGACAGCTCATATAAATATGCGAGGATAGAAAATTCCTATGGAAGGGGATAATCGGATTTTTTTTTTAGGGATTGGGAAAATTATGAGAGGGTTGGATTGGTGTTTTTTTATTCATTTGGAAAGGAAATAGAAATGACATGACCTTTAAAGCTTTTTTTTACAATATTTTTATTTAGAACGATTTTATGTGGATGTGGGTTGGGGTTGGGGTTGGAGTATAGAAAATGCATTCCATTCCATTAAAATATCCAGCAAATTAATCATATTTATTATTCAATTATTTATCAACATATTGATCGAAAATTTAATTTCAAATTAATATTTAATAAAATTAATTTAAATTTTGAACCTATTGTTTGAATTGGTATTATATCAAAAAATTAATTATATGGAAATTGATCCGAATGGATTGAGATTACAAAATAAAATTATGAATGACCAAACAATGGAATGAATGGATTTTACAGGGGATGATATTTATCATAAATTATTGAAAAAAATTTAAAATCAATAAAATTTTTTATAAAAAACAAAATTACAAAATAATCGATATCAATATTTTATTTAAGAAAGAGTCGGATTAAGAGTCTCCGAATTTACGCTAACTAAATGACTGGTCATTATTACCGCATAAGAACTTTTCTTTCTCTCATTTGCATAAGAATAATCACATAGTCTTATATTAACATGTGTACTCATATATCTCTACTCATTCCCTAATAATTTATGTTCTATTATCTCCCTATAATGGATGATCAGTGGCGCGCGGTGAACATCTCCATAAGGTGTGAAAAATTTGATGACAACTAAACAAAAATGTTCCAAAATATTACTAGAGAGCATGCCGAATATTTTCATTGGCCGGAAAAAAATGTAAAAACGTAGAAAGTTGCTTTGACAGTTACGTAAAAATACAGAAATTAAATATTTTGGAAAAGTCAAAATTTACCTCAGAAAAATGAAAAATTCGTGGACGCTCGCAACAAGAAATTTGAATACCGGACATCGCGACATTTGATTTGAATTTCTTGATCATTTTTTTCGGATCCACAAAAATGTAATGATGCAGAAAGTTTATAAAATAGTTGTGTAAAAATACAAAAATATCAAAACTAAATTTTTCGTACAAAAGCTCCGAAAAAACTTAAAAGTTCCCAGAAAGCTTTATTTTCCGAACCTTATTTTAACGCCTTGAAATCTATTTTCCATATAAATAACGATTCTTTATTAAATTTCTAATTTTCCCTTAAGAAAGCTTCAAAAATCTCGAAAGCTCATTGAAAGCTTGAAATTAAAATGTTATTTTATATAATTAAGAATCGAATTTTTAACCGATTTAATAAATGTGGAATTTTCGCTAAAAGCTTGCTCAAAATAATAAAAGCGCAACGAAAGCTCTAAGTTTTGAACTTACTTTTTTACGTCTAAAAATCTATTTTCTATCCAGATAACGGCTTTTTAACGAAATTTCAACTTTTTTTAAGATAACGCTTTAATTATTTCGGAAGCTCATTGAGAGCTTAAAGCTTAAACATTATTTTATATGATTTGGAATCGAATTTTTTTCAATTCATTAAATTTAAATGAAATATGTAATTTTTGTAAAAAGCTTGTTCAAATTATTAAAAGCACAACGAAAGCTCACAGTTTAGAATTTAATTTTTTTCGTATAAAAATCCCTTTTGTCTCTAAATAACAGCCCTTTAACGAAATTTCAAATTCTCTCTAAGAAGAGCTTCGAAAATATAGAAAGCTCATTGAATGTTTAGAAAGCTCCCTGTTTAGAATTTAATTGTTTAAGTTTTAAAAATCTATTTTCTATCCAGATAACGACCCCATTAGGAAAATTCAAATTGTTCCAAAATAAGGCTTTAAATATCTCGAAAGCTCATTGTAAGCTTAAAATTATAATTTCATTTTATATAATTTGGTATCTAATTTTTATTCAATTCATTAGAATTATTAAAAATAACAAATTTTCGATAAAAGCTTTCTCAGTCCATTGAAAGCTTCGATCCAAATCTATCTGTCCTTTCACAAAATTTCAAATTTTCCCCAAAAAAATATGAGAAGCTCATTCGAGGCATATATTTATGGAAATTTTCAGGTCGGTAGGTGAATTTGTCAAAAAATAGCAAACAACGACATATGATAATTTGACTTTCAATTCTATTCATTAAAGCTTTTGTAGAGATTTAAAAGTTTCTACAAAGCTTTTTATCGAATGTTATCGGAGATAAAATAGATTGAAAAATGAATAAAATAATATTTTAATTAGAAGCTTTGGATAACACAATTTTAAATATCAATAACCTTAAATTATTGGGATAGAAAATACGTATAAATTTAAAATTCAGATTCAGGTTATGTTGATAGTTCATGTCGCTTTCTGCACATTAGACTGCCCGCCACTGTGGCTGATTATGGTTATACCTCATCCCAAGTTACCAACTAAATGGTGATGATATCCCTCATTCCCCATTACGGATTATCAAATAAATACTTATCACAGCTTATGATGTCTTTAGCGATCCATCCTAATAATAAGGTTGGTTGAATGGACCATATAGATAGAAAGAAAATGAAGAAAATTCTTTCTTTTCTTCCTTATTCTTAACAATCGGTTATTTCATAATATTATATGATTATTACCCAGTGTACGGAAAAGCGAAGAAAAAAAAATATACTAAAAATAACAAGAGTATCTAAATAGAAAATTTTTATCTGAATATTAAGGATTTGGCTAACAAATCGAGGCGATAGATATGTATTGTGCCCCCGTCTAATATACGCCCACCCATCACATTATGACCTATAAAATAAATTACTTGTAAAAAAAAATAAATTTTACATTCATAACTTTATCATTTTGTGTATATCACCGATTTGGAATTGTATGTTTTATAACTATGTACTTGTACTAGGATAGTAGTTAGATATTCGGTCGTATAATATAATCTAGGTTGTTTGGTGAATTAAGTGGGTGGTTCTGATAACATAATTCTTTATTGTTTGGCTGGGGAAAAATAGTATATCTATACGTATAGTGGAGAAAATAGAAAATGAAAAATGATAAAGGAAAACAAACACACGGTGAATGGTTTTTCATATTATTTCCTCCACTACTTATAGTACAGTCCATTTACTACCTAATATAGGTTTTATATTTATTTGGGTAACCATCATTATGGGGGTGGTTTCTTTCGATATACAAATTTTACTAAAATTCATCATTACCGCAATCTTAATAAAAGCTCATTAATTAAATAAAATTAAATGAAGATGAGACTGCCAAAGTATTCAGAACATTTATCTTTTAATATTCATAAGAATTTGGAAATTGGAAATATTTCATGAAAATTGGCAAAATTTCTAATTCCATGGAAGTAAAAAAATTTCGAATTTTTTATGAAAATATTTTCCAATATTCTGATTATAAAAATATCCCTCCTCATGAAATAGAATCCATTAATATTATAGAGTTAATTATCCCTCCCAAAATTAAGGAGTTAAGAATTGATTCATTATTAACGTTTAGAAATTCTAAGAAAATAACTACCTTCGATTTGTTGACATAATTATTAAAATATAATTTGTTAGATTAACCCCTTAATGTTTCTATCTGAATACGTCTGTTAACTCATCCCCTAAATGAATCGAAAGTGAGATTTTTAAATATAAAATTATCCTGGAATATAAAGGCATTTTATTAGAAAATGGGGGCGTTTCGAAATATCGCTCATCGGAAAATCGCCATTAAAATTCGGGGGTTGACTTTTCTTAAATTCCAGAAATAACTTTCTTTATTATTCATTTAACAAGAATTCCACGTTTTTAGAATTTTCAAATTTCGGCGGGGAAAAAATTTAATTTGTAAAAATCGAAAGTTCGCCGCCAAAAATCGGGGGTTGATTTTCTTGGAATTCTGAGAAATTACTTTCTTTATTATTCATTCAGAATTAATTCTGCGTTTGTAGAATTTTCAAATTTCGAAGAAAATTTTTGGAAAATATCGTTTTTCTCGTAAATGGCCCCGAAAATAATAAAAATTTATTTTGTAAAAATCGAAAGTTCGCCGTCAAAAATCGGGGATTGATTTTTTTTGGAATTCTGAGATATTATTTTCTTCATTATTCGTTCAAGAATAATTCTCCGTTAATAACAATTTTACTTCGTAATTATTTATACAATTTTGTTAAAATCTTTAGATAATTTCATCGAGTTCTTTTATAATCAAGAAAAATTAGCATAATTTGGCTAAAATTTTACTCTTGAATTTATTATGAGATAAACCAAAAACTAATTTCAGGAATTTTAAATATAAAAATTCCTAGAATGAATTATTAGCTTCTAAAAATTGTATAAATTTCCAAAAATTTTTTTAATTGAATTTTCATATCCAACCACCGAATTCAACAATAAAAAATTCTCAAATCTCAAGAAAGTCATACAATTTTATTTTTAAAAAATTTAAAAAAAATCTATATATTCTCAAAATATCGGAAAATTTAACGAATATTGACGAATTTCGTTAAATTTGACAACTTCGTGAAAATTCAGAATTTTACACAAACTTAATTTAATTTTAAATTTAAGAAGCGTTTCGCTAAATTTCATTAAAATTATACCAGCCCAACTACCACTTCCGATAATATAATACACGAAATTTCAGTTAATTTTACCATTGCATTCGAGAAATATATAAATTTAAGCAAATCGTTACATTTCCAGAATTAAAAAAAAAAAAAATCCTATAAATAGAATTTGGGATTTGGGACATCTTTGAAATTCCATAAAGTTAAGAACCGTTTCAGAGAATTTCACTAAAATTATACCAACCCAACTACTACTTTAGATAATATAATAAAAAAAATTTCAGCAAATTTCACCGATGCGTTCTTGAAATTTTTCAATTTTTATTAGTTACTGGCGAGACAAAGAAACTCCTCAATCTCCCAAATGTATTAAGTAATTATATGAGGCTTGTAGGGGGTTCCCAAAAGAAACAAGAAATTTTAATTTATATTTCTTTTAAATCATCTTATAGAAATGGACGCTACAAAAGTATAGGTCAATCACAACCTGATTAACACTTTAGTATTGCTGTACTTAATTCAGCTAAGTACGAGTACATACCCGACCGAATTGATCGATATTTATCCAATTGATTAATTTGTCCAATATTTATTATTTATTTTAAGATGCATCTTAAATGGAATCTGAGTGTACCAAACTTTCGATGCTAACATAGAACCCTAATTCAACCGTATTCCGGAGATACAGGACAATGTTGGGAGATCCGTCTGTAAAAGTCAGAAATATTGTGGAAAATAAATTGATTGATGGCAATTTATTGAGATATTATAAAATTAGAAAGTTAGGTGGAGGAAATTATTGATGAATTGCTTATCAATTAATTGTCTCATCGAACTACTATTGATTTCTATTAATTCGGTCGATGCCCGGAACCCACAAATCTAATTATGGTGGCTTCCATCATTTTAATTTAAAAATTGATAGAATCTAAGAAAGCGTTTATAAATTGAACATAAGAGGTTTTCAATTCAAAGCTTTTTGATTTTCTATATTTTAAATATTGGATTTAATTCTCGATATATCTTCAGAAGAAATAATTTCAAGAAATAATAAAACTTTTCTTTTAGAAAATCTTTTATTTTTTAGAAAAAGAATCATTAAGAATTTCTCTTAAAATCAATTTTTAACTTAACTTAAAAATATAACTTATTCCGTAAATTCTTAAAATTTTCTTGCCATTATCTCGGGTTAGCTATCCCCTAAATGAACTGTAATTGAATTTTAAAAATTTTAATTTTCCAAAAAACTGGACTTTATTAGACTAGAACTGAAAGATTTCAGCTTATAAATAATTTTGGTTTAGTGTCTTTTAATTTAGAGATTAAATTAAGGAAAACTTGACAAAAATCCGAAAATTCCCTGAAAATTATAGGAAAATCGTTTCAAATGAATTTGATAGAAAAAAATAGATATATCTGTCAAAAATTAGAAGCAAATCTTTGATTCTCCAAAAATAACCTAATCGATTCGGTAAATTCTCTAGAAATTATTAGATTTCTTAAAAAGCGATTTTTGAAGTCAACTTAAATGAATATTAATTATTCATTTGGGAACAATTTTGCAACAATTTTTTCTTAGTAGTTGATGAGGTAAACTACAAAGTAATTTCAAGATTTTGGAAAATAAAATTTTCTAACCAAGTTGCAGGCTTTTAAATTATCCATGGTTTCCTATAGTTAATTTTCTTGCTAATTTATTGATTAATATTTTTAAATGGAATTTTTTAGAATAAAAAATTCGCTCAATTTGGCTGAAAGTTTTTTCCTGAACAGTTAATAAGGTAAACTAAAAACTAATTTCAGGTTTTTGAAAAAAAAAATTTTCTTGTCGAGTTATTAGCATTTTAAAAATTCATGATTTTCATTTCATTTCTTCAGGTAATTTAGGCCCATTTTGACCAAAAACAACATTTTTTTCATATTCGATTAGTCGACAACGAATATAACAACATATTCGATTAGTCGACTAGGCTGAAAGTTTATTTCTGCATAGTTGCTGAATTAAACTAAAAACTAATTTCAGGATTTTGAGAAAAAAAATTCTCTGACGGAGTTATGAGCCTTTAAACAAATTCATGATTTTCTAAAGCAATTTTTAGATAATTCTTATGCTTTTTTTTTATCAAAATTTTGATATGAATTTTTTTTTAAAGAAAAATCGCACGATTTGGCTGAAAGTCTCTGCCTGAAAACTTGATTAGGTAAACTAATTACAGAATTTTGGATATAAACCCATGTCCGATTTTCAGCTAAAATATTTCGAAAAGCTTTCAGTTCTAGAAAATAATATGACCATTGATCCAATAATTTTGGATCAAAGAAATTTAGAGTGCCGAGCATAATTTAACTCAATTAAATTTTGAAATTTTATAGGAAATTCTGATACACCCCTAAAATATTTCAAATTATTAATTCCCCACCAATTTATTTACTTTTGGGTATTTATAAATATTAATCCAATTATCAAAATATAAGAAAACATTTTGACCTCAGGCCCAACCAATAAATAACCAATAAATACCCAATCCCTGATATAGGAATTAAAACTAAGTATAATTTGTTCCATTTTCTTTGAAACTTTTCCGTATACCAAAAGATAAAATGCATCTTATTATTTATCGTCTCAAATAAGTATTAAGTACAATACATGTTTCCGCATCCTCCTCATATTTTTTGCGAAGAACAGAGAACATTCTCTATCCCATAGACTTAATAAAAATAATTTCTTCATGTTTTGTTTCAAGGAACATCGGTACCTAAGGGGTTGGTTTGAGCAAACCATATGGTTTATATGGTTTTGTTTTTGTATAAAAAGAATGAAGAATTGCCCATACATTTTTGAGTTGAGAAGATATTACTTTCTTTCCACTTACGGGAAGAACTATTGTCTTGTAAATTGTAACTATTTCGTTTTAGGTATATAAGTTACGAATACGAGTATATAGTTCTTGCCAACAAAATTTGTCTCAAGTGGGAACAATAGCAACAAGATAAATAATTTTTTCTTTTCGTTTCTACTCCAGAAAACCAAACTTCCATCCCACACCAACTTCTATGAAAACATGATTGAGGTTAAACATTTCGCTTTATATAAATAGGTCTATTCTTACCCCAGGAACTCTTTGGAAGTTGTTCTAAAACAAAGAGATGGGTTTTTTCACAGTTTTCTCGAAAAGTATTTTTTCGCTTCAAAACTTCATAAGATTTTTATCTTGTTTCATACATTTTTTTTTTCCCATTTATCCCCAACATCATCACAAAATATATTTTCTGTTTGGTTCGTGATGTTGGAAATTGTTAGTTGCAATCCGATAAATATATGCAATTTTGGGGTTCGTTTGAGAGGGGGTAAAATGAGTAGTAGCAGAATGAAAGTCAAATGATTTATAATTTATAGTGGGGAGGGTACTGCAATAGGAAATGACCTGAATTAAGTAGAATGAATGAAATGAATAATTTTTCAATGAGCATTTTGGGTAGATAACATTTTGTATTTGGTATTTTATTTATCATTTCGTTGCATCATAAGGTGCCAGTTTAATATTGCATGCATGCATTTCTTGACCCCATATTGTTCTTAACCAGAAATTATAGCGCACACAATCAATTTGTTATTCTGTTATATCAATAAACACGTGCAGGATTTATGGTCAAATATAGACGAACAGCACGATTTCAATTTATTGAATTTTATGAATCTGAACTCTACCACCCTGGATTATTTTGTTACAATTTTAAATTTCACACATTTTCTAGAAACTTGAAATTTCACAAATTGCATAACAATTTAAAAGTCAGGAGAATTTGTTGCAAGCTTGGGAGAAAATAGGAAGAAGATATAAAATTGACTTTCCTGACTTTTCTTCAATTTTTCTCAACTTTTTCTATTTTTTTCCAAATTTACCCACACTTTTCCAAATTTTTCCCAATTCGCTCGCTACCAACTTTATTGAGTAAAATTTTTCTGTTTTTTTTTTTTTGAGTAAAAAAATCTCTTTCCTTATTTCGAAAGTAGAAGGTTTTTTGAGTGAAATTTTTTGAGTGTAATTTTTATTTACTTAATAATAATATGTTTTACCTCTTTTGATGTGTACGAACTTTACTATCGTATGATCGGCCAGTTGACACTCTGCCCATTAGCGGCTCTTGAACCGCACTACTATAGCTACGTTCTGGTGTCCGGCGTCGTGACGATGATGAATCCAAATCAATATCGGATGTTGGATCCAATGGGAATATTTTCGAAGTGGCACTCTCAAATACAGCACTCACCAATGATGAACGTCTCAATGATGTCAGGCTGCCCCGATGTACGTGCTCTCTACTCATTTAAGGGAAATTTGTTTGTTAGCAAGTTTTTCCGGGTTTTTTATTCATTTATTTTATTTATAGTTCGAATTTTCCGAAGTACATAATATGATTGTTTTTCTTACATTTATTTATTGACCGACACCATTTATAGTTAAAAGGGAGATGGACGAACAATAACGAAATTATAAATTGAAAATAAAATAAAAATTAGAGGTGATTTTTGGGGAAGGGAAATGGTTTTTCTTATATTTTAACTTTTTATTTAGAAGGAAAATCTTTCCGCCAAAAACGGAAAAATCATTTTCGGGTCACACATATTACAATACCCATTCAACCATAATGGGAAATGGTTCCCGATAATTATATATCGATTTTCTCGTTTTTCTCGGGATGATAATACTTCCTCGTTTTCATCATCCATTTGTGTGAAAATGATCGAAAATTGTGCCAAAACTACTAAACATCCATGGCAATGGCATCTTTTTACCGATTATCAGACACATTTTTACCGGTATATTTTCCATCATCATTTCGTTTCGGTTGGTGGTGGGGCTTGTACGGATATAATTTTACACCGTATTTATCGGAAAATTTATCTAGAAAGAAAAGAAGACAGACAGATAAGAAAAAAAATATTAATCCGTAATGATAATAATTCACACTTATATAATAAAATATCATCTAAGTTGTAGTACTTAAAGATAAGTGTACCAAAGAGACACTTAAATAGCCATTTCTTAATTTTCCTTTTTTTCGGTCCTATTTTCGAACTAGGTTTTTCCTCAACTTTTTTCTTTTATTTATCATTCCGGATATGTTGCCAGAAATATAGAAATGAAATAAGAAAAAACGTTAGGAAAAACTATATCTGATGGGGAAATTTTCTCTTTTAGAAAATCTTTTTTTCTTGTCTTCGAAATGAAATTTATTTGTCATTTTCTTTTCCTTTTCTCTAGACGACGAAATTTATAATACTTTAAATGAGAATTTTCTTTTAATGGTCAAAGATGTATAATTTAAAATAATTTTTAACTATAATGTCCATAAGAAACTATATAGGGAATGTAACCATTAAAGGTCCATTTATGAAAGTTTTTAAAATAAGCAAATTGTAAAGAAAACCCTAAATTCAACAAATTAAATATAGTTCTATCTAAAATATATTATCATTCTTTTAATTGGCCTCCAATATAATTAATTGGGCTATCCAATATAATCCAACAAATTTTTGGTATCCAATTATCCAGATATTTTAAACCAAATTATCCGGATAAACGCATAGAAGGTTGACATTGAGATATTCAGAAAAAAAATCATAATCAATTCAAAGGAAGTTTAATTGATTAATATTGATAATTTAATTCCAAAATTGATGATCATAAAAGCAGACAGAATATTGATTGATAAATGTAGATGAATACGAATAATTTTTTAAAGCTCACAACTGACTCAAATTATTTTTTTTTTCCAAAACCTTGAAACTTGTTAATACTTTAGCTCATAAACAACTCAGGAAAAAAATTTCAGAGAACTCGAACGAAATATTCTTAACGAAAAATTTATTTCAAAAATTACGATTTAAAATAATAAAAATAAATAATTATCCGCTAAGATCAAGAAATAGAAGAAAGAAGTACAGAAATAGTTGAAGAAAATATCAGGAAAATTGATAGGCAGCAGAGAAAAATCATAAGAGTCTGGAGAAATCGGGAAGATTTCAAAAAAGTTTATGAAAAGTTAGGAAAATGAAAGAAAATCAGAATAAGTCTGAGAATGGTAGGAAAATGTTTCGCAGGGGCATAGGAAAATACAGAAAGTCGAGTAAAGGCCGGAAATCATGAGAGTGCAAAGAAAACTCATGAAAATGGGACTTAAAGTGGTTCCGGATATGGAAATAAATCGGAGGAAGTTAATAAAAATCGTTCTTCACACTCATCCGACTTTTTTCCGACATTACTCGATATTTTTTTGGATATTTTTTCCTAATTTCCTAATTTCCCTATCCATTCTCTGATTTTTTGTTAATTTTGCGACCTTCAGCCGTCCCTTTCCAGCTTTAACGATTTTTTCATGGAATTTCGGACCTTTTCCAATTGACCAATTTTTTCCGAATTTTGTTGGTTTCTGGTATTTTCTCAAATCTCCTGAATTGTGACAGACGGTTTTTTACAGACTCTTCTCGAGACTTTTCTTTTCGACTTTAACCTAAATTTTCTGAGCTTTTGATTCGCTTTTATAGCTTAAGTATTTCGGATAAAATTTAGGCTAATTGTTTTCAAGAAAATTTCTTAATAAAAACTCTTTGAAAATTAGAGATTATAAAAGGCATACTACTAGCTCAAATTCCGAATTTAATTACATACTAGAATAGAGCAGATATCCTGTTTAACAATCGATTTGTGTATCCATATAGAATATCTGTACCATATTTCAAAAATATAACTGAAGAAATAATGGAGTTATGACATAGATTTAGAAATAATGAATATTTTCCTATGTCAATTTGGTAATTTTTTTATTTGAAAATCTCTTAAGGAAAGTGCAGAAAACCTGTTCTAAGGATCGAATTCAGGATCCTTAAGGAATATACCAAATTTTAGAGAATAAACTTTGGAAATTGCGGAGTTATGGCTTAGAGTATATGAAATGAATTCTATGCTAAATTGTAGTTCAGATTTTATCATATTTTCAGATATTATTTTTTTGTAAGTGTGCGGACTATAAAAGCAGAAGCAACCAAGATGTTTTGTATAATTCAAGACGTTACTTTAAAGAAATTGAGACTATATATCGATGAATTTCATGAATTTCTTTAATTTTCCTTACGGTGTGAAACGGACCCTTTAAAATTTCTTCACAAAAAAAGTACCGCTGAGAAAATGTCGATTTTAAAGAGAAAAATTCTTTTAAAAATCGATAAAAAAATTCCAAAAAAAAATGCCCTTGAAAAAAATTATACAAAATCCACAAACATCCGAAAATTGCGGAAAAAGTCCCGATTAGGAAAAATGTATAAGTCAGAAAAATGTCTTGGAAATGTTGTGCTTTTTTGAATGAAAAATTTAGCAACATTTGTTTCTTTATAAATAATTTAGCTTCATTAGATTAAAAAATTTCATGGAATTTTTTTATTTCTTTGAAATTCACTGAATCGACTTGCACGAATTTCCCACAATTCGATTTTGACACGATTCAAATTTAATTATTCGGATAAAAAATAGATATAAAAAATATCAACTTTTATTTTAAATAAAAGCTTTCAGTATGCTTTTATATTGTTAGAGAAAATTCTGGATGTTTTTAACATAAAATTGTTTAGATGGAAAATAGATTTCAAAATTCATAAAATTATCTCATATCAGAAGCTTTTATTGAGCTCTTGAGTTTTTAACGAGCTTTTAAAGGAAAATTTCAAATTTCATGAATAAAGTTAAAAGCAGATTAAAAATTATGTAATTTTAAAGTTTGAATATTAATGTGGAAGGTGGACATGGGATATCTAAACATTTCGTGGGAAACCAATGGTTTTGGAAATATCGACGGGTAAAGAGAGAAAAGAAATGTACATTTTCTATCAAAATCAACATAATTTCAATGAATTTCAAAATTTTCAAAAGTGATTCATTAGAAGAATAAAATTGTTTATCTGATAAAATTAAAATTAATAGGGGTTGGTTAATAAATTCTATTTTTAAAATCCCGGCCAAAATCGCAATGTTCGATTTTTGTACAGCGATTTAAGGAAATTTTGATTCTATAATTTTTAAATCTAATTTTTGCACATTATTTCTAAGTAATTTTTGAATAGATTTATTAAGACAACTTTTTCAAGAAATTAACGGTTTTGAAATTTTATTTATTTCCTTAAATTGAATTTTATTATTTTATTAATTGTTTTTGAAAAATTTGAATAAATTGGTATCATAAAATTTGCTGACATTTTCTTTAATTTTCCAAGCTCATAACTCGCGGAAATAATTTTTTATTTCAAAACCATGAAATTAATTTTTAATTTAGCACATCGGCTATCCAAGAAAATACTTTTCCAGCTCAGTTGGTAAAAGTTTTCTTAATAATATTTTAATTTCGGGTTTAATCAAAAAATAATAAATTTTCTTTTAATGTAGGTCTCTCATTCATTAGGTTATCCAGGATGTATGGATGAAGGTAATTTTAACGTTAAGCAGGCAGATATAGTGAAAGCAGGCGTGGGTACAATTAAAAAAAATTCGATTAGGAATTGATTGGATTTAAGTGTAACAGATGTAAATTGAATCGATGTAGGAAAACCCGTGGTAACAGATTGGCGAATCCTCTATAGGCTACAGATATTAGTGGCGTTGAAAATAATTTTCCAGATAGCATCAACAATTATTTGGTATTACTGTTTCTAAATGCAGAAAGGAAGGATGCTAAAGGACGAAATATTTAGACGTGCTCACCTGATTAAATTTTAATTGATTTATTTTATAATTATATAATAGAAATAAAATTAAAAAACAAGAAATTTGGTTTAATTCATTTATTTTATTCATATTTAAACTGCTTCAATTTGTATACAACATTTCCTTCAAATCAACCTTGCTGCCATTTTTAATAATATGGCCAGAAACAAAGTCGGTCGGATTAACTTCCACCTGAAAATAAAATATTGCAAAGGATCTTTTTAATTAATTTTTAAAAATTTAGTAAAACAAACTGAATTTTCAGATTGTCCTGAAAATCCAATCAAATATATCAATTTTCATTTTCTGATTTTAAATAACATTTCCAGGGGTTTGGAAAAAAATTGATAAATTTTCACGAAGTTTTTCAAATTTTCCCAAATTTTCTCGAATTTTTTTCCAAAAATTTTCCGATTTTCACAAAATTTCTCAATTCTCAAGGAAATTTTTCTAATTTCACAAAACTATATAATTTTGTAGTGAATTTCTAATTTTCCCGAAATTTTTAATTGATTTATATTTGGGAGGGAAGAGAAAATCGTTCTTATATTTTTCTAAAATTCATTATTTCATTTTCCCGACTATCCCACATCCATTCCAATTAACAATCGATAAGACGTCTCTGCTAAATATCGTTTAAAATTAAAATAATTACCTACAAATTATTCTACGGGTACTTCGAGTTTCGGATACCAATAAAACACTTTACTAGAAAACTTTTTTAATAACTTTCCCCCATCCCAACTATCCGTTTCTCAAATTTTCTATATGTCTTTAATCCTATGACATGATACTTGAAAATCCTATTAACCCATTTAGGAAAATGCTATTTTCAAGTGAATATAAACTCTATGTATCGATATAAGAATGTAATACGATGGATGGTTGCATATACTGGCATTGGTATATCCTTTAACAATAATTGAACTGGTTGCCAACATATTAAAATTTTATAACATTTCTCTGAAAAGATAACCAGTTGGATCGACTTTGTATATCGGAGTATCTAGAGTTTGATATTAATTAAATATAAAATTAAGCATCTAACTATATATATCCTGACAATTAAGTACATTATACGTCCAAAAATATCCAATATTTCATATTAAAATAAAAATAGAAAATCGCCTAGTTATACTCCACATACCACATAATAAATATTCATTTAAACCCAGAAATTGCAATCATATTTTAATTTTACTCCGACTCATATGTGGATGGGTTGGTTTTTTTTTTATTTTCATCCCTATCATCTTCAATGTTTTTCCGACTAGACCCCCAGCTTCCATATCCCTAAATACATCCGACCACAAAGTATTAAACGATATTTATACCAAAATTTTGTATGTTAGGATGAGAACGAAGGAAAAAGAACGAAGCGAACAGCCAGAAGGAAAATGTAATGTAGAAAATATGTAAAAAGGATGGGTGGGATACTAAACATGGTACCCACTTCATCAAAAATGAGACAAATAATATGAAACATAAAAAATCTCGTAAAACGACACAATATTACCATAAAGTTAAATTTTCTTATGAATATAACACAAATAGTTGCAATATGATACAAAAATTACCCACCCAATTTGAATAAAACTTTCATGTTAAGAAAAGTATCTCTCTTTTGTCCTGACTTTACAACTCTCTATACCCATCCAATAATACCCACAAGTGAATATACGTTTGTTTTTCCAACAAAACTCATAACTATTTACATACCCTCAACAATAAAAGAAGCTTATATTGGATTTAGCTTTAAGAACTTTTTGGCAACAGACCCCTGAAGAATGTTTCATAATAACAATTAAAATTAAAATTAAAATTAAAATCGAAATTAGCCCATCAGAAAGCATTTTTAGTAGATTTTCACAATTTTAACACCAAATGACTGTATGGGTTGGTAATAGGGTTATCACCTTTCAGATTTCGGTGTTAAAATTTGTAATGAACTGAAATTTTATGAAATTGTAACTTAGGGTAGTTAATTTTAGGAAATTATAATTTATTATCCTGATAGGATGACCTTTATGAAAATTAAATTTATTTTATATTTTTGTCATTAAATTTCGATATAATAAAATTGGCTGTGGAATTATTTTTAATAGTCTCGATATAAAATGTCTTCCACAATACTCATATTGAGGGTGTTCGATAAAATATTGTGGGAGGCTATAAGGATGCCAAATTAAATAGATCTCCTTAATATATTTTGTTATCTTTAAATTTGTGATAACCCTAGGACATATGAACATATGATATAAAGTACAACATAAAATTTTAATGTAATGCAGCTGTAAAATGTACAATCCAAACTATCAGATAAAGTTTATTTAACTGCCGTATATCAATATACAGTATCCAGATGGGTCAAACCTAAATATATAATTTTCCTTATATGCGAAATTTTATTTTCATTACAAGTTTTAATTATCTGATAGAGAGAAGGCCTTAGAGCTATTTAAGTTCTGTTAGTTATTCTATTTTTTTTTTTCATTCGAGAATTCACTAACTATTACAGATGAGTTTTAAATGGTCTTTTAAACATTCCAAATTGAAATACTCATCTAGTGCAATTTTTTTATCAAGTAGTATCTATAGTACCTACTAACTAGAATATAAAGATGTACTTTTTAGTATAAATATTGATGAACCGTAAATAGAGGGAATTTCAGGGTCATAGATCTTTTTTCAGGAAAGAAATTTAACTTACCTTTCTAACTGGTATCTAACCGAAAACCCTTTTATAGTAATAATTATAACTTAGGATATTTAAGGATAATTTATGTATAGAAAGGTATCGGTATAGAATGTAAGAGTATAAACTAATATAAGCAAAGATAAATTAACCTAGCCGAGAATAATTTTTTGGCAAAATATCAAAATTTAGAAACTACTATTTCCTGTTCATTTAAATTTTGGTTAAAAAAAAAAATTATTGGCAAAAAAATCGGGGAAAAAGGAAGTTAACACCGACTGTTAGAGTCGATTTTATAATTGTATATGGGTGAACTTTAAAGATTGGGAACTCTTTCTGAAGATGGAGAAATATGATGATGGACAAAGATTGTTGTAACATATTTTGATAAATTGCCGCATTCCTCACAATAAATTAACCTTCGCTCGAATTAGCTGAAATTTTGTTCAAATAACAATTTTGAAAAAAATAACGTGTTAGGACCTTTTAAAAAATCTATGATTTTCTTTAAAAATCTTCAATTAATTTTCTTGCTCTTTTGTGATTAAAATTTTGAAACCTTATTCTTTTTTTTGGATTTTGAAATTTAAAACTTTTAAATTTCTATAAACCCTTTATGAATGATCAGTAAGTAGTAGTATTCAATTTGAATTCCTTTAACTCAAGGGTCGGCAACCTATGACCCGCGGGTCACCGAGTGACCCATTTAATAATTTCAAGTGACCCACTTGAGTTCTGGGAGGAAAGTGTAATATATAAACAGACAAAAATGACATCTTTTAATTTTATTGATATTGTTTATTTGATTTATGCAAAATTTTGTAGAGCCGAGTCTTTTCAGTATCTCCATTTCAGTATGTATTTCCACTTCAGTGGCGTGCAGTTTAATGCGCAGAAGATGAGCGCAGAGCGCACCTGAAATTACAACAAAATCGTAACCAATTTTTATTGCTGCAAATTTCTAACTCAAATTATTTTATTTAATAAC
>JANTOP010001908.1:0-18533 GCA_027564815.1 Symmerus nobilis
CTTTTTTGTTGTTATCTTTGTTGAGTGAGCTAGACGCAACGAGACATCCAAATAGTTTATAAATAAATGAATGAAATCAATATAGTACAAGTTTCTGCCTGTGTTTGGTCCAATATGCGGCGGGCCTTATGATGTGTACTCTCCAAAGCCTGATTATAAGTAAAACAAAATATTTCTCTATACCATATATTCTGAAAGGGATAACAATTTCAATTATCAGGCAGCAATAGTAACCACGCTTATATATATTTTAAACGACTGTATTCTGCTTATATTTGAGAATTTATTTAAATTATACATATTTAGTTTATAGCTTCGTTCTAGTCGAATTTAGTTAAATTTAGTATTCGCAGTTTTTTGAAGAATTGAGACTATTTGGTTCACTTTCCCCCGGACTTAATTTTGAACTAAATGCATACGTTAAACAATTTCTAACAATTTTATACGTTTACTCAATTACGTGTGAAGTGTGGATATATCAAAACACTTCTTGAAACGTATTCACTATTCAAGGATAATTACCTTTAACTTAGAAGTAGATTCTAGAATAATGTAAAAGTAAATAGGTTTTAGCCAAATATTTCAGGCATGAAACTTGACAAAATGTACATTCCGAATTATCATATAGTTGTGGTGTAATGCCAAACTTAATGAAATATTCAATTCGTAGTTCGCACTGACCAAATATATGCCAATCTATATATCGGCACTCCAGAATATCCCACACCACCATTTTATTTTATCCCCCAATTTTTTTAATTGTTTATCGATTTTCTATTATTTTTTATCACGTTAATATATCGAGATTAGATTATAAAATACTTCCACTTTATATATGAAATTATTCAAGCAACTACTAAAACCAAGTCCCCTGGTTATATTACCGCTCCAGAACTATTTTGAGGTAACCAATTAGCGAACATGAATATATTTTATCTACCAAAACCAATATTCAAAATCACCCTTAATTAAAAGAATATTCTTTTGCTTGATTTAATCTGAGACAACTGGAAAGTTTCTTTTTCAATAAAATAGCTCCTTTTGTATTTAAATCATCATAACCCGGAAACTGTTCCATTCGTCCAAGCCATCCTGTCAATTTGGGATATGTATCGGCATCAATTGGTGCTACTTCATTAACCGATGTAATAGTTGCCGCACAACAAAAATCGGCAATAGTCATTGAATGACCACAAACATATTGTGTATTCTTCAGAAATGCTTCCATAATGGGCCAAGCCTTTTGCATATATTCGATTTTAAATGTTGAAATTTCCGATTCACCCATAAACATAACTGGCTCGAAAATGAACCGTGATCGAGCAAATAAAACACCTGAATTGAAATGTAACCGGGAATTGACTAATGCTCGGCGTGCCAAATCTTTCGGATAGAATTGTTCATTCCCTTCACTATATTTATCAGACAAATATGTACAAATGGCATGACTATCATATACAATTGTACCGTTATCGTCTAACGTTGGAATGGTATGTTGAGGATTTAACTAAATAATTATTAAATTGTTTACAAAATTAAAATAATTATGATATTTGTTGGTACTTATATTTAGTCCTTACTTTTACATAGTCTGGCTTTAAATTTTCGCGCTTCGATAAGTCTATTTCCTTTAATTCCAAGTCAACGCTAATAGCTTTTGCTGTTAATAAAACTGCTCTGCATGGTGGGCTAGCTAGGAAGTAGTACAGCATTGGAGGTTTCATGTTGTTACTGAAATCAATTGGATTTGATGAAATTTTCTAATAACAAAATCAAAATTTGATTGAAATTATTGGAGAGATTCTAAACAATATTCGTATGATCCATAGAGGTACTGATTCTATTAATTGTATTTTTTTCCTTATATAGTATGTATAAGTAGATAACGGTTATCAAAATATTTTGTCGGTATTTTATACATACACTTTTCCGTATGAGAGATGTGGATATTATCATCTATCTATCTATTCTATACTATGAATTCTACATGTCAGTAAGGTATAAGGTGGTGTAATTTTGCATTTCGCTTTTGATTTGAATTGATACGACGACAGTCAGTAAAACATGAATTTTAGAAATAACCATTTAAAATCTAAAAATAGGTTTTTGTTTATAAAGATAAAACTGCAAAATTGGAAATGAAATTGACTCTACGATGGGGTTTCTTGTATTTCTTACAAAAGCAATAAATATTGAACATTATCAAGAATAAGAATTATTCGAAATTAATCAACTATTTGCCACATTTTTCTCCCTGTACAATTTCAGCAGATTAGCAAAATTTATAATTATAGTATAAATGTGGTGTTGATTTGAATACAAATCTGAAGGCAAATTTCAATCATAGATTTTAGGTATGGTAACTCGGGATTCATAATCCGTTGTATTCAGTATACACCTTCGCCACCTAGTAACCATTTTTTTGTGAACAGGTAAAGATAACGTATGAAAGCCTATAAATAAATAAATAGTAGGTAAATAAAAAATATTTAATGGGTTAAAAGAAAATAGTAATGTTCATACTTAATCTGTGAAATATCATGTAGTAAGCAATCTTATATACTGAAATAGGGGTTTTGAGTTACCAATTTTAATGTAATTCTAGTTAAAATATTATAATCAAATCTAGTTTTATTTTATATTTAACAAATTGATTGAAGTAAATATTAATTAAAGTAGTAATATAATTATAGTAATAACATGGAAGTATCTATTTGAGCGACCTGTACCCATCCTTATTATATACCAAATACGTAAATGCGAACAGATGCTAATATGCAATGAAACACAATTATTCAAATGTATATGCATTTAAATATAAAATCATAAATTCAGTCCTGCAAATAAGCATACCTACCCATTTAACACAAATTCGTTACCGTTAGCATATATTCTATTCCATGCAATCTAACTTTTTTGACTTTTTTTTCGATAAGATGCGATCAACGTTGATGATCTAGAGAAGAGATGCTGAGACAGATTGTGAAAAATGCAGGCGAATTTCATAAATTTTATTTTCGTTTTTTCATGAATACATCTGAGCGACGAGATCAAGTTTTGCGTGCTACTTTGTCATAAAATAAGGATGTCTGACCTTGACATAAATACGTAACTCATTTCACTTTGCTGAATTTTCTATCTCACTCCAAATTGTATGGTAGTTTTTCACGAGAATTTGTATTTATATTTTACGCTCAATCCGCTGGGATTGGTACAGCATATTCCACAATTTTCATCAAGCGTGTTAAGATAGTCCATAGTATAAAAATGAGGATATAACAGTGAAATATTATAGGTCGGGGATGCCCAGCGCCTAGCACCGAGGGCATATCTTTGCGCCCATATAAAAATTAAAGTACTTAAAATTAACAGGGGAATTTGTATTTACAGAAAATCAAAAGAAAATGGGTCGAAAAAAGTATTTTTATTTCTTTGCCATTTTCGAATTTGATGAATAGTAGCAAAATAATTTTATAAACCTCCGGTACCTAAAAATCTGGCTACATTCAAGGAATATATTTTGATTTTCTATTTATAACCTTCTAAAATTTAATTAAAATATAAATTTTACTTATAATCAGGAAAACTATAAAATTAAGTCGTATTTTACTATTTTGTAATATTTTCCCTCGAACCTAAGTTAATTTTACATTTGCCCTAATGTTGTAGATAACACAAATAACCAAACTTCATTGTTTATACAATAAAATGTACGCAGGGGCAAGTGCCTGTAGCAAATACTTAGAATACAGAACATCGTGCAAAGTATCGGGAATGCCAAGGTATAATAGACTTTTTACGTTCAATTATAACGGGAAAAGTGCACGACACGTTCCCGCAATATTGCAGACGCTTTCTTTACTTACATCGAAATGCGAAAAAATTCAACGTCTGCACGGAATTGTTTACAGATAGTGATGCTCTCTTCAAAGCAGCAAATGCTTGATACATTGAATGAATGAAATCATTCTGATGTTGAGATTGGGAATTAGTGAGTAAAGTCTTGAATAAAACCTGACTACGCTGCGGCATGTATAGCTACTAAATAATAATAATCTTTTATTCTTTCCCTTTTCGCTAATTTGAGTGGGAGGATTAATCAAATTTCATTCATTTTGCGATTAAACAAAAAACTTATATAAAGTTTCATTTACTCAGAATGTCAGCTTGCTTAGAGCCTTAGAGAATTTTACTCGAAAAGAGACTATTTGTGTTTGAAAGCAATAACGAGACGAGTTTTGTGTTTACAAAATAAATTTTAATTTTAAAAATAAAATAACGTAACATTTTATTTGTGACATATTTAGCAAATAAGCATAGATGTTTACAATATAAAAAATTACTTAACGTTAACCAACCCAATTCAAACAAATACTCAAGAGTTGGACTTCAATTTAATCAACTTAATTCTTTTTTGCCTTTTCTTGATTTAACTTTAGACAGTTTGCAAATTTCTCTTTTAATAAAATAGCTCCTTTTGTATTTAAATATTCATAATCCGGAAAGAATTCCATTCGTTCAAGCCAAGCTGTCAACTTGGGATAGGTAGATGGATCAATTGGTGCCACTTCATCGAGTGATGTAATAGTTGCCGCACAACAAAAATCAGCAACAGTCATTGAATGACCACATACGTATTGTGTATTCTCGAGAAATGCTTCCATAATAGGCCAAGCTTTTTGAATATTTTCTACCTTGAATGTCGAAACTTCTGATTCCCCCATAAATATAATCGGCTCGAAAAGGAATCGCAAACGAGCAAATAAAACGCACGAATCGAAATGTAATCGGGAATCAACTAATGCTCGACGAGCCAAATCTTTCGGATAGTATTGTTCATTCTCTTCACTATATTTATCACACAAGTATGTACAAATGGCATGACTGTCATATACAATTGTACCGTTATCGTCTAACGTCGGAATGGTATGTTGAGGATTTAACTGAATTATACATAATTATTTTGATTATTCATACTGGATATATGATATTAAATTAAAATTGATTAGTAGAAAACTTACTTTTATAAACTCTGGTGTCATGTGTTCGCGTTTATGGAGATCTATTTCTCTTAATTCCAAATCAACGCCAATTGCTTTTGCTGTCAATAGAACGGATCTACATGGTGGACTGGCTAATGAAGTGTACAATATTGGAGGTTTCATCTTATGACTGAAATAAAAGGATAAAATCGATTCCGATGGCTATTATTTTATCAAAGTTATTAAATCAAAGTAACCTTTCGTTGCTAACTAGTTGATAGATTCTTAACAATATTCTTTCCTATAATGGTATTAACTGAATCTTTGTTTATTGTTTATATATATTTTTCTCATAATATAGTATCAAGTTATGATAAATAAAGTGATTATGGGGTGAAGA
This sequence comes from Symmerus nobilis, assembly GCA_027564815.1. Classification (NCBI taxonomy): domain Eukaryota; kingdom Metazoa; phylum Arthropoda; class Insecta; order Diptera; family Mycetophilidae; genus Symmerus; species Symmerus nobilis. The sequence continues at coordinate 5,383 of JANTOP010001908.1, forward strand.
TGATCGGTATTAAGTGCTAATAACAAGCTTATCAATCAATGTCTATAAAATAAATATTTAATATCAGGGCCCATTTTCTAATACACCGTATATAAGTACATTATGTACCCAACAAATATTAATAATCACATTTCGCTAGGCGGCTCTGCATTGGAGAATTTGATAAGTTCAATTTACTAAATTACCCCCCGAGAGAGCTTATTAAATTAAATATATGACCATATGTTAACAGCCTGATAACTTCTATTTTTCATAGTACTTCATAACTTCATATTTTTCGATAGAAAATATATGTATGTAGTGCTCCAAAGAAATTCCCCGCAGGGATGTAATATGAAATATGTGATGGCAGTATGTATTAAATTAATTGGTTAGTACTTCCAATAGTTCAGAGGACATACCATAACAATAACTATTATATTTCTTGATATAAAACTGATTGTGATCGGAACATAATTGAAGAAATTTCTATTAAATATAAGGAAATATAGTATTTTTGTTTATACTACTCTAATCACAGACTAAAGTCATTAAAATAATAAACCTCTGTGTTAATTTTAGAAAACTTCCAGATGGACTTCATTTTATATAACAAGTTATTAAAAAAAATTACGAATTTTACGGTTTACACAAAGTACTGATATAGTTTTAATAATATTTTTTAACTAACCTGTTTTTAAAAGTTCAAAGAATGCTAGTCTGTATGCACAACCGATAACAATAACTAAAAAAATACTTCTACTGAACAGTTTTATTTTTGGAATATGATCATCAATAAACCAACTAACAAATGCTAACAACACACTTCACTCGATAGTATAATTGTGTTATACTTTTATTAATAATGAAATTCTCCCTCAGTGTACTTCTATAAAAATTTTTTTTATTAAGTTGAGAAGTTTGTAGAGGACACGGATTCTTCAAGTGTATATTCCGGCAGATCTGATGTTAGCAAATATTTAGCAACTGCACATACAGCCTCACTTTGAATTAATCAAAGACACGTTAAGTAACAGGGAATTTAATAATTACCATAATTAATATGTTGTGTAAATATAATTATATACTGAATATAATTTAGTATAATATTTAATGTTTAAAACGGGAAATCGTATAGATACAAATATTATTTCTTAATGACAAATCATTGTGGAGGCAGTTTTTCGATTCTCATAGCCCAGAATTTTACATTTAATTTTTAATTAAAAAATCAGGAAATCTTCACCTATTCCATGAATAATAATTTTTGTTATATTGTTAGGTGAATATCAATCTTTAGCTAAACGATTAATAATTCTTAAATTATGGAAAAATCTTAGAACAATGGAAAACCATTATGAATGATCAATCATTTGATTATTCTAATCATGGCATTTTCAGATCAAAATCAGGTTATACGTTCAGTCTACCATCAGTTCGGTCCATGAATTTGAGATTGACGTAAGGCTGATTATGTAATGCATTGACTTATGAAATGATGAACCATATTGATTGAACTGATGGCAAATTGAACGTTTAAGTCATAGTCAGTGCCATATTAAGCCAGCGCGGGGTCTGTAGCAAATGTTATCAAGAGGCCCTTGGTTTGACTTGGGATATGAAATAATACACAATTTTACAAACAAACTTTTCTCGATTTAATTTGAGCAAATTTAGAAATAACACTAGTCAAATCAATTTCTTTAAGTAAATAACATTCAATGTTCATTAAGGTAAGGTTATTTAGACGATCTTGTCCCATCGTGTTCCTTAAGGGGGGACATCACTTTAAAGCCAAATCAAGGCTAAGTTTACTATTTTTTTTAGAAGAACCGTATTACTGTAATTTAAAAATGTTTTTGTTATGTTAAATGGCGTACCTTTAACTATATTTTAAAATTTTTGTATAAAAAAAAATCAGCATGGCTAGCCGTAAAGCTATCCGTATGTGTGGTACTGCCAAATCAACAGTGCTTTGCGGTGGACATGATTCCGGGAACACGGATTCTTGAAATTGAAAAAATCAAAAAGAAACTAAAATTACATTAGTTTATCTCGTACTTAAAGGGAAGGAAATTTTTTAAAAAAATTTTTTGTAAAAATGGTGGGTGACTAAAAAATTTTTTTGAAAAATTTACATATTTTTTGACATTATTGGTTTAAAATATTGATTGATTATTGGTTTTTGAAATTAAAAAATCTGTTCCCGTCAAGGACAAGAGAATATATCTAAGAATGCCAGAAAAAAATTCATAGCGATTCATCAATTACAGGCAGAGGAATCGTGTCCACCGCATTTGAAGACATTGTTTCGAGAAAAACGAGTTTTAAGTATTAAGAATATCGGTTTTGTTATCATTTATTGATGTGCACTATTGCACAAAATCATCTGCCTTGGCTCTAAAAAGCGGAATTTTTAGAAATAAAAAAAAAAAAAAATCGGTTTACCAAAATCGGAAAAGTAATGTCCCCCCTTAACTCATTTTTTATACGAAAAATGTCGAAAAAGAACGTTCTCCGTTGCAGTTAGTAATCATTAAAGACAGTAAATGCGTGAGACTATTGTCACATTTGGAAAAGACTACTAATGAATTTTCCATTATAAGTCTATAAAATTTCAGTTCCAGAGCCTCATGCTTTTTGTTGTCAATAGCAGCAGTCACATCTGGTTTAAGTAGTTCGGTAAACTGCACAAGTTCGTCGCCTAGGTTTTCTTCCAAATCGTCTTGGTAAGCACTGACGATATTTGAAGTCCTTTTCAAGATCTCATCTGTAAGAGATTTTAACTGCCGATCTAAACCAAATACAACAGTCACTGAATGGTACGCTTTCATGAGTTTAGCTAAGGCAGACAATTTATTATCAATTATGACAATAAACACCTGACTTTCAATTTTTGCTTTAGGCGTCTGATTTTCTACAACTTCATCGAGTGTAGTAGAGCCGCTGTTTACAGTTTTTTTATTCTTTTCCGCGTTCGAAAAATGCAAAATATCACTCAAAGTATATATCGTCCGTAACCTAGGTAACGTAGGTAACCTACCTTCCCATAGCGCGGGATATTTAAATTATAATTTTTTTCTGCCTGGGCGCGGGGCCCAGAGACCGCGGGGCCCGTAGCATTTGCTACTTCTGCTACTATGGCTAATCCGACACTGGTCGTAGTTCAGCCTGCAATCAGTTCAGTCCATGACCTTGATCGTGAAATGACTAATGGTAAACTGATGGTCTCACGGTTGATATTACATGATCAGTCCAAACTGATATCAATCTCTTCAAGAAACTAGTCGGAGTAACACGGAGTCGGAGTATAGATTGTAAAGAAATATGTTGTTCGTGTTTTTATTAGCACACACTTGCGTATTTCTTTTTCTTTATTTGTTCAACACTTTGTTCATTCATCTCCAAATTTCCTCGTATCATGTAAAAAGAAATCAATTTCTATTCTATTCAAATTTTACAACTCGAAACACAGTCCATTCTTTATTGATTTCACGAATTTATTTCAAGAATTTGTGAAAGTTTGAATATGGATTAAAAATTGTACAAATTTGCATTTTTATTAAAAATTAAATTTGGATTTTTCACTTTTTGTTTGGTTTCGGATATTTATCGTCGATTATTTCATTGTACCGTTGATGGAATAATAATAACAACAGAAATGGTAGAAATGGTTTATATAAAACTAACGCGAGACTGATGAAATCACATTACACGATCAGTTTGGTGTCATTCAATTCCGGACTGGTGAAAATTATAAGATGTAGGTTACACGATCAGTTTGCCATCAGTTTGGTTCATCAGTTTGGTTAGATTGAGGTAAGACTGATCGTATAATGCATTTACTGAAACACATTTGACATTGTGCCAAATGACATGTTTTTAAATATTTTCACATTTTTTCAAGTTGATCCGAACCTTCGTTCATGAGTTATCAGGCAAAACAATGAAAGAAAAAGATTTCGAGAAAAATCCGTTGAATGTTAAGGTTGCTGATATATCGGTCACTATTCGTCAGAAAAACCTTTTGTTACCTCTTTGTTCGTTAGAATGTCTTCTTTCATTTATATGTACTAAAAAATCGATTAAAAATCTATACACATTCTCGAAAATTTCGCGGTTTTTTCATTCCGTTTGGTTGGATTTGACAAATTTGTTAGATGCTACCCAATGAGAAATTTTATTTCCAAAAAGAAAGTATTCTTCACTCTTTTAGGTATCTTACGTCGTTTTTGACATAATTTAAAAATAATGAATAATCAATCATCCTCTTCGGTAATTGATAATATCTATAAAGTGCACCGCTTTACTTAGTAGCACTCCGCGGTTTTAAATTATTTTCACGCAGAATCATTGTATAAAATAATAAAATGTCGTTAAACAATTTTTGAGCTCCAAGCAATAGCCTATAATTCGAGATCAATAATTCGAAATTTTGCATTCAGACGTTCTCGATAATAAGCTTTTTGTATTTGCTGTATATGAATAAATTCCCAAATTTTAAATGACGATTACAGGGTGCTTAAGTTCGTAGTTAATTTCTAGATGAATCAGAATCTTAACTCACTTCTTAACTCACTAGGAACCTGAAATCTTGTACTGGGCAGAACATTTTCCAAAATTTAATATTTCAAACTGCCAGTTTTATGATACTTAACTTTTTTTAATACTATTTCGATGATATGCAGTATACGGGTATCAGATTCAAATTTCCTACTGATGAGTTATACTCAGATTGGTGAGTACTCCTTTTCTAATGGCTACATACGTAGTATTACCGTATCATATATATTTTCTCTTGTAGTACTCTTTCTTAACTTAATTTCTATACTAAGGAATAGGGGTAGAAACGATCGATCTAGCGCGAAGGTTCACTTGATTCGGGTTAAATGCAGGGCGTTCGGGGCAGTGTACTTCAGGATCATACTTGTATCTTTGTTATATTTATCAGTATTATTATGTAAGTACTCTCTCGAAAGTAATTTCTCTCTCTCTTAAATGTGTATGCTTAATATTGAACTATAGAATAAAAATAAATCATTTAAGATTAAACTCGACAATGAAGAATTATATAATTTGTAGAACATAGACGTTCGTGAAATAACTCCAATATTTATTATTTATAATATATTTATACATACACACATCACATAGCAAATACATGTACTATTTTCAACTATATTCACATAACATATATAAATACAAGTTAGCATAGTTAGTAAAGATTTTAGTATATTTTCCCAGCCGACCCTTTGTATCCGTCGATGGTACCTATGATTATCCGTACGTATCCATATGTTAATTGAAATTTTGCTGACTTTTCTGACTGCATTTAACCTAAATATATTACGAGAACTCGTTAGTAATTTGAATGTCGGTATCATCATGGCTATATTTGCAGAAATGCCTGAACCTTACTCAGTCATTCCAATGGACTCAGTGCTTGATTAAACGTAATATATAATGCTGGGCTAATGAATTTCCGCTACTCAACTTCACATTGAATACTATCGAGACGTTTTATATTATGGCTCTTATTCATTTAATTTAAAACTAAAATTATTAATTTAATATAAAATTGTTTGGTCTGGGCGGCTGGACTGTTAACATTACTATTTAGATAAAATACTATCCTGCCGATACTTATTATTTAAAAGGAGTGTTGATTTAAGTTAGGTTCCAAAACTGATAGAATTTATTTTGTAAACAATTTCCTTGCTCTCTATAAAAACAGTTCGTAATAAATGATTTGAAGGAAGATATGGTGCCAGTCTAGTTAGACTCTGGACTCTAGTGAATGAGTTTGAGGAATAATTGAAAATTATTCTGCTTTAAACTTGGAAATCCTATTTAACGTTATTTATTACTACAATTACATGTAGGAAGTGCTAATATAAGAGCAGAAGTCCTATTCGTAGAAACGTTCATTTCGAATTTCCGAAGTTCTTTTAAGCTAAACTTTTTAGGCACCTATAAGATGCAGATTTAAAGGTATTCGCACTTGAAGTACATCGTCTTGTGTATCAATGATTATGAGTTTCCTTTACAGTGAAACTAGATACTTTAGCATCGAGTATACGATTGACTTCATCAAATCCTTACTAATAGTAATAAGGTTACAAGTGATTACATTCTGATTATACTAGAAAGGAAAAACTTTGACTATATCCTTTATTCGCAGGCCCTACAAAAACATTGCAAACAAACAACCATGCACGTCGATTAAAATTTCATGATATGAAACATTTGATTGAAGCAAGTTTTACTAAAGCATGACGTTTATTTAGACACAAACACATTCAGATCTAAATTCATTCAATTTATCAGCAATCTGTTCATTTATATTGTATTATGCGAGATATTTAATAAGCTTAACTAATAATATTTAACATTGAAATAATGTACTTATTGGCCTCATAGAGGATTTATACTTATGCTTATACGAAGTGAGTTTAAAATGTACGAAATCTACGCACTATTTAGATTTATACGATTCAGTTTAATAGCTTCATTTACTATTCCCTTTAATTCCACTGCACCTTGCATATTCAAATGTTCGTAACCAGGAAATTGTTCCATTCTCTTAAGCCAGGCCGATAATTTGGGATATATATCTGGATCGATGGGTACCAATTCATTGACCGATTCAATTGTTGCGGCACAACAGAAATCAGCAATTGTAAACGCATGTCCACATAAATATTGAGTATCATGTAGAAAAGCTTCCATTATTGGCCAAGCTTCTTGAAAATATTCGACTCTGCGTTGATCCACATCACTGTTACCATATAGAATTGGTTCGTATAGGAAACGTAACCGAGGGTACAGTATACCGGAATCAAAATGTAGCCGGGCATCAACTAGAGCCCGGTGAGCCAAATCTTTCGGATAGAATTGATGATTTTCAGCATATTTTTCACATAAATAGCTGCAGATTGCGTGGCTGTCATAAATAATTGTTCCTTCATCGTTTAATACGGGAACAGTATGTTGAGGATTTAACTAAAATTGATAGAAGATATTTTTGTTAATAGAAATTATTTGTGTTTGTACTTACCTTAAGAAATTCCGGTGTTAAATTCTCTCCTTTACTCAAATCCACTTCTATCATTTCTAATTCGACTCCAATAGCTTTGGCTGTCAATAAAACCGATCTGCACGGTGGACTGGATAATGTATAGTATAATATGGGTGGCATCCTGTGGTGCATTTTCTCGGGTACATTTGACTGTAATTATACTATTATAAGGATTTGCTTTGCTTGTAACATAATATTTACACTACTGTTCCAATATATTTGTTTGTGAAAAGTAACACAATTAGTAGGACAAATGCACTAATTTTTAATAGAAGATAGCTATTATTTATCATTTCTTGAATTTTAGATCAATCTACTTATGAAGTTAACTTGTTCAAGTGGCTCACCTATACAGAATTTACGTGATTATAACAACGAATTAATAACAATCGTTGTATGAGACGAGGGCGATATTATGTGATATAAACAGCAGTGTTAATACTTCCAAAAAATCGATAAGTTTTATGTTTGTGAATAATACAGAAAGAAGTGTGTAAAAGTTTTATTTTATATTCTGAAATTTATCATAGAAGAATTAAAAATACGATATTTTTGCCTTCAAATAAATTGTGAAGCTCCATTACCTAACTTACAAATTTTTCTGTACACACGAATTTGGGGTATGAAAACAATTTAATTTTTGGAAAATTTGCCATTAATTGTGATCGTCTCCATAATACAAGTATGAACCTAAATATTTTATTGAAAAATCAATAACTATGTTCTACTACTGTACATACGTGTATAGTATTCTCGTACATTATTGAAATTGTTTAACTTTTTAAAGTGCTTATAAATGAACGTTATTTATTTAAAAAATTAGAATATTTTCACGAAAAACCTTCAATTAAGTTCTACTAATTTATTCCCACAAATACAAGTATGTATATTTATTTTGTTAATATGTGTTATTAAAACTTAGAAGATTTTGTATTATTATTAACTAATTCTAACATTCTTTTTATTAAAAAAAATGTAGCAATACCGCTCAAATAAGTTACAGATTTTTGTTAAAATCTTTAATGTTGGGAAGTCACGTATAGATAGTTTGTATTTTTATAAAATATGATAGACGTGGTGGAATTGGCACATTTGATTAGTAAGGGAGAGTGGCCAGCTACTGGCACCCATCAGTTCTGACGTTCGTAGCGATGACAGCGGCAATGTGCTTAGTGTCAAAGTTACGTCGCATTAAGCGTTCACATTTCATAAATCATTTAGTTGTATGCACGTGTTGCTGTAGTCGCACGGTCGTCGAAAAGGAAAAGATACGAAAAAAATATATTCTGATCTAATATAGTTTCTTCTTTGTTAAGTGAATTTTCAAGTGTTTTTCATCAATATTTTCTTTCTATTTATTCCTGCGTTGCCTTCCCTCTAACCCGTATACTGTAATACAACTTACTTATTATGTTTTATGAATTTATTTGTATCATTTGGTATAATTGTTATATGATAATTATTTTAATATTTTACAGTGAATGTTATTGAGTATTGAGTATTGAATACCTAATATTTACCTTTTGTAAGCTTTTAATCTTTTATTTTAATTTTAATTTTTTTATTTTATTATTTGTTACTTTATTGTCACTATAATTAAGCATAACATGTAATTCTTAACTTTGTACAATAATTTGGTTAGAAATAAATAAATATAAAAGGATAAATATGAGTGGAGTTCTTAGTTTGTTCTTTATTCTTCACGGTTTTGGCGAGCATCAAACATTATTGTGAAATGGGAAAAAAATATTTCGCGTCATGTCAGAATAGCGTCAGTGCCCACCTACTCCCACCCTTCAAATTATTCTAAATTGTGTTAGCGATAATGAATTAGTTATAAGAACAGAATGAAGAGGTCGCTAGTTAAGCGGAAGTTGTAGAGAAAAGAGGTCGCTAGTGAAGCGAGAAGCGCGGGAAAGACGAAACATAATTTTAACCGACTTTTTTTCCTAATTTCCATTTATTTTGCTAATAAAATTCACAAATAATTTTTACAGTTCAAATGGTCAGTGTGAACCACTGAAAGAATAAACAACACATAAAAATTCATAAACTAGTGTTTAAGCTTCATTTTCGATTTTTTACAGCGAAGTGTAAATGGGTGCCAGCAGCTGGGCAACTTTTTTTTATTGCCGACTTTCGAGACTTTCGTTAAATCGAGTGCCAAAATCGCATTTTTCGCATTAACTATTGAACTCAGCTTTCAAACGAAATCGAGAGCTCCGCGAAATTATGTTTGAAACGAAAGTTATGGCCTCAAGACCTTACGGTGCAAGTAGGTGGGCACACTCCCTTATCAATATACATATACACAGTGGGACAATTAATTTTTAACACTGGCGCCATATTACGCTATCTGTTGAACATTATAATTATTAGAAAATACATCTTTCCTCTTATAAACGCATTCAAGTTCATGTAAATCGGTTGACCAAAGAGGAAGATATAATATTTCTACGTAAATGTGTTTTTAATCGATGTTGGAATTTTATAATGAAACAAAGAGCAGTATAATCGAATTCCGCGCACAACTTGCTAAAAACGCATCAGAAACATTTGGATGTTAGAGAGTCGCTATAGAAGATGAAGAACACACGGGAAGGCCAATTTCAGTTCGAACACCAGAAATGATCGAAAAACTCCGTGATTATCCACAAAGAATTCATTCCATCTAATCAAACAGTTACTGCCCAATATTATCTAATAGTTTTGAAGCGTTTGATGGCCAGAACCCATCGTATCCGACCCCAGTATGGAGATCCAAAGAGTTGGTCCCTTTTGCACGATAACAATGCAATCATTGTTCGTCAATTTTTGGCTCGAAATCAAGTCTGTGTGCTAAATCTCCCCAATATTCACCGGATTTGACTCCGTAAGCCTTCTCTTTATTCCCAAAATTGAAAATGAAATTAAAAGGATGCTTGTTCGCAGACATTCCGACTATCCAACAGGTTCAACACGGACTCTAGACGCATTACCAAAAATTGAGCTAGATTATGCATTTGAATCACTTTTGAATCACTGTAACAAGTGTATTGAAGCAAGAGAAGATATATATAGCCCCAGTCTTAAAAATTATTTGTCAATTCACTAGTAATAGGCTTAGAAAGTTGCCCTAGTTGATTTTTGATTACAAGTCGAGAATTCTCTGAAGAAGTTAAAAATTAACTACTAAACAAGCACAAATTTCAAGTATTGTTCTATCGTACATGCGGCATAAAAATTTTCAAAATGCCGCCACCTATTCCAGCGTGATTGCTTTGAAAATTCAATTTTATAATATGGGAAAAAAGTCATTCACGGTATTTTCACATTCACGTTTTTTTAAACGTTAACCTCGCGAATGTCAAGGGACTACTGTATTTCAATTTGTTAAAAAATTATATAACAAACATATTTAGCAAATTCATCCCAGTCAATATAACTGATGTTGTAATGTTTAGCGATCAGAACATCGATATCAATTTCGACTTTGATTTAAGAAATTCTTAAAATTTCTTCCAGCGGTTTATGGATAATGGAATTTCTATATTTGGATTTAATATACCTATTTCATAACTGAAAAGCTCATTCACAAATATAGGTAATCCTAAACAACAATATTAATTTTAAAAATAAATTCCGCAGACTAAGGTATTTGGTTTCTCATTTCGAAACATTTTAAATAAATTTGCACAAGTCTGAATTCACCAGCTTGTAGTTCGCATAACTTCGTATGGTATTTTATGTCAGTTTCTTCCACGTCAACGGTCGGCGGATTATGAAATAACTTTAGTTGCTATTTAGGTCCGTCAAAATCAGCAAATCTGGCACCAACATTTTCAATCAATTTGTCGATCATTGGTACCTAGCTTTTTAGGTTTAATTACTGACCGGCTTTTTACATTTCGACGGCAAATTCATTACACGAATCGAAGTGCACCAAATCTTTGTTAATCACATGCGATCGAAGCAAACTTATTGCGAAAGAAGATATTTGGTTCAACGGGTATATTCCTACAAAATCTTTCGGCCCACCGAGTTAAAATTTTTGCGGGTCGCAGGAAAGAAGTTTCGGGCCACATGCGGCCCACAGGTCGCTAGTTGCACTGCGCTGGTCTAGACCAATATTTGTTACTAAATAGAATGTAATTGTATCCACAAGTTACATATGATGAGCTTTCAATAGAAAGAACTTGCCGAAAATTCATAATTATAGGCTGCAACTGGATGCACTGAGATGTTCACATACATCCAACATTTATGACGCGTATATAATTATTTAATTGAATATAAGCATTTAACAAACCTAAAATTTTAATCAGGCTCTCAAGGGTTCCGCCAGATCGGGTGTTTTTTGTTTGAATCGAAACTTTGGGAAATGGAAGTACACTAATAGAGGGTTTTTGCCCGCATGCCATACGGCGCAACGTTTTGTTTATTTCAAGATAAACGCGTTTGAAAAATTTCGAGCGCGGTATAACGACAGAATGGAGCGATATTTTGAAGGGTTGGGGACCTCTCGCAGCGTTGCAGACGACAAGAATCGAATGTGTGACCCTTGGCTTACCAGTCTGGAACGCCGCTAGAACTGCTCAACCCTTGAAAATATCGCTTGCAAACAAGTTTCTGATAAGTTTTTGTTTTCGAGCTCTACTTTTATAAAGCACAAAATAAAAAATGGTAAACCTTTTATAATTTTTGAAGGTGGAAACTTTTCTAGTTTTTCCTGTATCTGTCTCAGCTATTTTTTCATTTTGTTTCTATTATATAAAAATAATTAAATTTAACATAATATAAATGATATGTACTTAATAGTATAAAATTAAATCACGACTTCCAAAATATTTAACTAATTATACTACTACGCTACACGAAAATAGGTCGTAATTTATTATAGGCTCATAAAACCCACAAACGCTTAAAGCGTGAAGAACTCGGAAGCGGACTCTTATTACAAAAAAAAAAATCATTGCAATTTAATATAATTCGGCTATTCAGTTTGGTGCAGGGTTTTATATCTACTTACGTTTATATCTATATAAAAGTTATTTATGGTTGATGAAATATATATAGCCACTTTGAACTTGAACCATTTAAATATCAGTGGTGTAGTTAAGTATATACTATCTATAATCCAGATCTAGAACATATATTTCGTAGCAGAGATATGCGGTCGTCCAGTACAGCAGATGTACGTTTAGATAAGGAATGGAGATAAGGCTAAACTGGAGAGAGAGGTAGTTTTCTTATTCGACTAGGATTAAGAATAAAGAGGAAATAAATTATTTATATTTCATTGGGCTTATTGAGCCTCGATAGCCCATCTAGAAAAACGGTTTTGTCTGTAAAGAAAAAAATTATAGCAACTAATTTATTTAATATCCTCCTATAGAATTGTTGACTCTTTTTATTGGTATTCCAAAACAAATTACGTAATTTTGTAGAGCGGAAAGAGTATCAATCCATCTAATAATAATTTGTCTTGTTGCAAAAATTGCCAATGTCAATTTGTAAATTTCTTTTCCCAACTTGTATCTAATTAGTGTTATAAAAATAAAACGGAACCACTATAAAGTGAACTAATTTAAACATGGACTGTTCATTAGGGTGTATCAATGGGCATGCAAAAACAAAACATATATCCGAATTTAAAGTAGTAGCATTTTTATGAAGCAATAGACTTTTCTGAACAATTAGGTAAAAAAATATGTTTTTTAAATGCCTACTTCTATTACCCCAGAGGTCATATTTAATATTCGGCACTATTTGAGTAATTAAATTTTCGATCTTATACTTCTTCTTCATTTTTACATTTCTAAATGAAATGAAATTTACGAATATTGCTTTCCAATTTTTTTGTTATTATAACTAAATATTTTTAAAAAATTAGATAACATAAAAATAATTTTAATAAAATTAATGGAATTACATGGTCCATTATCCACGAGAACTTTTGTCAGATTGATTTTGATTGCCTTTAAGGGGCTACACCACTGTGACCGCTGAAAATTTGGGTGATTTTCGGGAATTTTTTAGAAGAAAAGTACTCAATGAAATGTTTCAGGAAATTAAGAACATATTTGGCTATATTTGATCTTCATTACATAATTTT
>JANTOP010001919.1:0-18515 GCA_027564815.1 Symmerus nobilis
GCGAGCTCGTTGAAAGCTTATAATTAAAATATCATTGGAAATAAGCTGTAATCGAATTTTTATCCGATTCATTTCATTTAAATGAAATATTGAATTTTTGTAGTAAATTAGTTCAAACTATTAAAAGTGCAACGAAAGCTCTAAGTTTCGAACTTAATTTTTTACGTTTAAAAATTTATTTTCTATCCAAATAACGAAATTTGAACTTCTTCCAAAATAAAGCTTTAAAAGACTCGAAAGCTCATTGAAAGCTTAAAATTAAAATATAATTTTAAATTTGAAAAAACTCAAAGAAAACTTTAAGTTTCGATTTTAAAATCTATTTTTATCCCGATATCGGTCGTTTCACGAAATTTCAAATAATCCCAATAAAAATGTTTAAAAACTATCGAAAGTTCATTGAAAGCATATATTTAAAGGGCAAGGAAAAAACGTCATTATATTACAAGAAAAATTCTGGGATTGTAATTAAATTTCCGCCTCTCGTAATGGTATGATTTTCAAACTTATATTCAGATAGTTCATACTAAATATTTTCAACAATTTAATATACATTAAATTTTAAATTATATCTGAAATGAACTTGGCCAACATAAACGCATGACGGCCAGCAACTCTACAAGTTTTACATGATCTTATGACCCATGAATATATAGCAAAGTTGTAATTATTTGGACAAGAAAAATCTGACATAAGAATACATGACATGCCGTACATTTCAGAAAAACCGATGAATGAAATTAAATTACTAATTAGTAAGTATATAGATATAATTAAATACAGCCATTCATACAATAAGCTGAATAACTTTAATAATCGTGACCAATTCTTCAATTATTCAAATTTTCCCTTCAGACAATGTTTTCAAATGCCTGAATACACTTAGAAAAATGGTAATTAGAAAGAAAAAAGTGAAATAAATGAAAAGAGAAGGTGTTTTCAGATTTTCTAATAACAATTATGCATAATAAAATATTTTAATATTAACTTTTGATTTTTTTTTGCTATCAGAATAGTAATTAAATATATTTATTTATTTATTACAATTCATGATATGTATGTAGAAATTGTGCGTTTCCCATGACCTAATTGCTCCATTTTGTATATATGCATTTCTATATTATAATGCAAGCGTACATATCTGCACTGCAACATAACAATTTATAATGTGTAGAAAATCAAAAGCTTTCAGAACCAATGATAATATCTTAAGCAGGTAACGATAGAAATCTTGAGGAAATTTATTGATTGTTTGGTTTCACATAAACGCGTATATGTGAAAGTAACATGAAAACATCCTCCTATTGTTCAGTTTCAATCTTTTCGATATAATCGAGAAAATCGAAATTTTCACATAATTAAATCTGTAACCGAAATTTAATTATTTTTAATTTAATTATGTAAGTAATTAAAAAATAGATTTAATTTTTATTAACATGATCAAGTTTTGAATATTACTCTCACATATCATCTAACAGATGTATATGGAATGGGTTATGCATAAGAAGAGTAGATACTTCATCAATGGAACTTAACAAAAAGATTACATTGTACTATGTATAGTACGGTAAGTATGTAGGTAAGTAATATTAAGGTATTTGTAGATAGTTGTTTATGATGTTGTTGTTCATTTTCAATTTATTAATAGTTTTATTTTGCAAAAGTTGGCTAGAAAATATCTAGTTTTACTTGATTTCTACAATAATATAACAATTAAAATGTAAAAAAAATTATTATCTACATATTATGCATACTATCGATCCCATCAAATAGGTATATAGGTATAATCCCCCAAGTTAATTTGTTCAATCTTTATTGATGATAAAACCAATTGCATATTTCAATATTTCAAAACTATTTACCATTAAATTACCGAATGATATAATAGTTAACTTGCTAATAATTTATTTTGTAATTTTAATTCTATTGCCATATTAATTTAATTTGACATAATGATAGTAATCATATGTATTAATATTGTAATGTAACAATTCTTATTTAACAATTTACCGAACACGTGTGGGTTTTACTAGATGGTGCTATTTGTCTATATTGTCGATTTTTAGAATAAAAAAATTTTCTTTACAAGCCCATTACAAATTAATAAAACATTATGCAGATTAAGTACCAATTATGTAATGTAATATTTATATTTGTTGAATGTCATTTAGAAGTTTCAACCATTTTCCTGAAGTGGCTTTCAAATAAATTTTTTAAATCGGGGGTTTTATGATGTATATCTGATTTCATCACCCACTCAAAATTGTAATAATAAGAAAACTTCAATTAACTAGAGATGTTAGTCAAAATATTTATGTGTATACTTTGGGCTGAACATTGAAAAGAATTAAGTAAATATTGTTCTATGATGTTTTTTTTATGTTATTCCTGGTATGCTAGATATAATTTATCCTTTATTGGGAACAATTAAGAGATAATCTATCCTATCTTATAGTTGACAAAACTATGACTTTGAATTTGCCTGACTGATAAATGGTCCATGGTTTTGGGAAAGAAAGAAGCCTATAGAGCGATACGCCATAAGCGCCCAGCCTTTGGTATATACTATATATATTATTGACGTCTACTCATAATGTCCTAATGCCAGATTAGCTTTAAAGATCATGGCGAGATCATATTGGGGCATCGCATGAAGTTCAACATCTGTGACGTTAGTTATTATGCTTAACTGCCATTGTAGTCAACAATGTTCTGCTGGGGGGAGGGGAAGGCGAGGGAGAGGGGGGAGTTTAAGTTAAATCATAAAAATAATTTGATTAATTTATTTCATTAGGCGTATTATTTACTGAAAGCTCTCCATGGGACGACTAAAATACCGAATTTTTCTATAAAGTCTTTGAAAAAATTTAAAAATCTCAAGGGAAGCTTTCAGTTTTGAATAACATTTAATAAAAATATCCGTTTTTGAATCTACATTTTCTCTGAATAATCGAATTAATTTTAATCAAATTTGAAAATTCCTGCAAAAAGTTTTGCGAACACGTAAAAACTCTATGAAAGCTTAAAGCTTTAAGCTTAAGGCACAGTTCTATTCGTATTTGAATCTATTTTCCGTAGATCAAATAAAAGTTCTGTGAACACTTAAGATCTCAAAGGAAGCTGCAAGTTTAGGATGTAATTTTAATCAGATTTAAACCTATTTTCCATCCAACTAATTTATTTGGATCAAAATTCAAAATTTTCTCAAAAAGCTCTACAAAAATCTTTCAAGCTCACTGAAAGCTTTTAACTAAAATTTAATTCCATATATCTTGAATCTATTCCTTACCCGATTAAACAAATCTGAAATTTTGCCTACGAGAGCTCTTTGAAAGCTTTAAATTTCAATGAAAGCTCTAAGCTTACGATACAATTCTATTCGTATTGAAATCTATTTGCTTTTCATATTATTTTTCAGCAACAAAATTCAAAGTGTTCCGATATTACATCTGTAAGAACGTAGGAGCTTTTAGGAAACTGTAAGTTTTTGATGTAATTTCATTCATATTTAAACATATATATTCGATTCAACTAATTTATTTGGAACAAAATTAAAAAAATGTCTCGAAAAGTTCCACAAAAATCTTCAAAGCTTTCGATTAAAATTTATTTTTATACATTTCGAAATGTATTTTTTTTTTTTCAATTAATGAAATTTTAAAAATTTTTAAAATTACCCTAGAACGGCTCTTCAAAAGCTTAAATAATCAAAGAAAGCTTTAAGTTTCCGATACAATTTATCGTATTGAAAACAATTTTCCATAATAATTAATCAACTACAACGAAATTCCAAATGCTTTGAAATTGCGAGACTTAAGCTCGAAGAAAGCTGTAAGTTATTGATAAAATTGTTTGCGAATTGTAATCTATTTTTCATTCAATGAATTTATTTGGTAACAATGTGAAATTGTTGGATAAAGCTCTACAAAATTCTCAAAAGCTCTCCGAAAGCTTTCAATAAAAATTTAATTTCATATATTTTAAATACTACTTTTTTTTCGTATACTCGTGTCTAGAAAATCGAGTAATTTAAAAACTGTTATGGAACTGTTATTTCAAGCCTACGAAAACTACCTACAAATGGCTACAAAAAAAAAATTAGATCGTTGTGGCCTGAGGTGATTTAATAGTTGAAAGAGCTCTATTTATTGATATGAATTCCAAAATACGTTTGCATAGAAATCTAAAAATATTTCACCATTTTGAATCCGCCATTTTGTTGTTTTGTTTGATAGTTTGTTGAAAAACTATCGGATTCATAATTAGCTGGGGGTCCATGATTTTAGTTAAAACCCTTTAATACAGATAATCAGTTCGAAAAGACGATACTTTCAACTTTTGGCCAGGTTTTTGAGATTCCCACACCACTGTGAGAATAACGGAGAAATCAATAAAATATGGAAGTAAAGTCGCATTTTTTTTAAAAAATGTTTTCGATTTTCGACGTCATTTTAAAATATAACTTCTGATACAAATTTATTTCATAAGTCACAATTTAATAATTCTTACAGAAAATCAGGGTTCAATTTTTTCTAAATTTCAAGAAACCAATTTTTTTATTAATTATTTGGACGTAATTCTGGGTAGTAAAGTTGTCCACGTGTTAAAGAAAATAACACGAAATTTCGTTTTTTAGCAAAAAAAAATTTTTAAATCGGAAAAATAATCAAATTTACAAGCAAAATTGCCGATTTCGTAAAAATATTTTCGAATCGAGACGTCACTAAGACGTCTTATTTTTAAGACTTGTGAGACAACCCCTTAAAGTGTTTATATTGTATAATTGGCTCTATTGGTCATTCTTAAAATGAATCGAAAGTGAAATTTTAAATTTTCTACAAAATTACAGGAAGTTTTTGAAAAGCCGCGATTCATTAATTACATTCTATGGAAAATTCCACCAAAAATCGGGGGTTGATCCTTTTGAAATTTCGAGAGAAAATTTTTGGAAAATTCTGTATTTCTACATATTTGATCTCGCATTAAACTTAAAAATTATTTTAGTCAAATTCAAGTTTGCCTTCGGATAATTGATTATATTCCAGTATATCTTCTTGTAAATTGCGAAAGCAATTTTCAAATTCGAAATTTTATTAAGAAAATTTCGCCCAATTTGGCTGAACCTATTTTTTCTAGACACCTGATTAGTCAAATTATAAACTAATTTCAGTGACTTAAATATAAAAAATCATTTCAACCAAGGGGCTTCGATTCCAATAATTTTTTGTTTTATGGTAAATAACTACATAAAGTAAATCACCAGTTCAATTTTTGAAATCAACAATTTTATAAAGAGAATTTCGTCCCTTTGGTCTCAACCTATTTTCTCTGGACAACTGATAAGGTAAACTAAAAACTAATTTCAGGGTTTCGAGATAGAAATTTATTGGGACCAATTACGAGCTTCAATTCCGATAGTTTATTATTTTCCGGTATATCTCTGAAAATCGCGAGCTAAATTTTTGTATATTTCGGTATATCTCTTAAAGTTAAATTTATTCTTAAAGCTAATTGAAAAGGAATTGAATTGTCCAAAATAGTTCTTTCGATATAGGAATAATAATCTCAAAATAATTAGGCACAATGAACCATTGTGGTATATTTCCAATCAACCCATTCCGGGTCGTGGTATCAGGTTATTTTTTACAAATTATATTAGCCGTAAAATTAGGCAATTATTTTCTTATAAGGATTTACTTATTTCTTATCATTATCTCTATGCTAAAATTATTATTTAATAAAGTGATATCCCTGTTTAATTATATCTCGCTATTACTTACCGACAAGTTCACATTCCTATTTATTTAAAAATAAAAATACCTTATAAAAATGTGGTTTTGAAACAATATTGACTCAACAAACAACCAGTTGTGCGGTTAATAATTGTTATTTTTATTTTAATAGTTAATTATAATTTCAAAGTAATATTGCATAACGAAATTAACTAATGAACCCACACCGAGGCACGTTCAAATGTTTTATGAATATATTGTATTAAGTGTCTTGTATAATAGCGGTGGCGGTTTTATTTTTCCTTCATCCATATAAATTAATCGAAAATAAAAATTATCTATTAGACGGTTTTTTATGATCGATTTCTAAACTCATCCTTAAGAAACCATGGGTAATTATAAGAAAAATTCGTTTATTTTGGGGGTTTTGACCTGTTTTATTATCATTTATTTTTATTACCGTTTTTATGTTTTAAATCCTGAAACCTGCAATTTATTTATGATAATTGATGGAAATTCCGATATTTTTTATTTTTCCAGAAATTTACTTGTGTAGATGGATGTTTCCGATGACAAATCAAAGCGAAAACGGCATTTTCTAGTCCATTGTTAAATTTATTTGCATATATCTTTAAGAATCTTTGAAAGAATCGAATAACTTTAAATACAGAAAAGGAATTTTACAACATCAAAAATTGCAACATTCATTTTACAAGAAACATAAAAGTTTTGCATATTTGTTAGGTATATTGCAGACAAAAATCGAAACAAAATTATTCAATTTCATAGAAGAATTTAAGGTGTGTTATAATTCTGCAATGCATTCTTTATATGTCGTATAGCTGCCAATATTGCAATAAACGCATTAAAATCCATAACGATCATTAAATTATTATGTGTCAATCGAAATTGTAAAGAGAAATATAAATGCTAATGTTGGCTGGTAGATATTTTAAAATTATAAAATATAATTACTAAAATATTTTTTAAAAAGGAAACATTTATTGCATTATATACAGGTAAACCTCGATTTTGAGACCTTTCGGTTCAGATTTTATGTAAATGTGATTCATATTTTATCCAAATCTATCTTTTCCTGTATTATTCCGATTTTTATTTTATTCTTTAATTACCCACTAATTTTTACTGAATATAATTCAGTAATAAATAGGTTGAACTAGTCATTAAATTTTATTAAATGAAATATTTCTCTGCCAATTACATTTAAGTTAAAAACTGTTGAAATATATTTAAAATAATTTGAATATTTAATGAAAAAATCTAAATTATTTAGCGATGTAAATATTATTGTAATATAATAATAATAATAAAAAAAAATAATAATAACAAATTAAAAAAGATCAGTTCAAGGTGATCGGGCACATATCAGAATAAAAAATTCGTTAAATTAAGTGTGACGGTTGATTTTTTGGTTAGTAATATTAATATTACTAAATTATACAGAGATTTTTCTCTTTTTTTTTCTTTTTTAAAATAGAAAAAAGTGTTAATTTATTTAAATTTGTAAAATCTAGAGAAAGTCTGGCCCGATAATTTATTTCTTTTTATTTTATTTTCGTGATGTTAAAAAAATCTACTTGAAGTATCTCAGGGAATGTATAATATCTTCTTAAAGATTTTATTACTTTTATAAAGAATTAAATTTAATTATCTAACAATAAATTATACAATTATAAATTCAATTTGTTTTGATATAATGTTACTTAATATTTTATTTTAATTTTAATTATATTACTATTCTAAATATCATATATAGTTGACATGACATTTGAATTGATTGTTAATTAAATAATTTATGTACGAGTATACATGCATTAATAAAAAAACAAAAATTTATTTAAGATTCACGATTCTTTTATTTCTATAATTAGAATTATATACATCCTCATCCTCATTAATTTTAAGTAAATTATTTAAGATAATCTATACCATTTATTTAAAATTTAAAATATTTAAAATAAAAGATTAATAATTTTATCTTACGATTAATCTCAATGATGAATTAAAATAATTTTTATTTTTCAATTTATACTATTTATTATTATTATTATTGATTATGTATTTACAATATTTAATAGAATGCATACATCATTTTTATGAATTGAATATTTTTACCAGGCCCACTCCGAGCATATAGAATACAAGAAAAAAGTATAATAATGTTGAAGTCATAAGTTATTATTATAAAATAAGAAATAAATTATAATTCTTTATGGGAATTAAATAAAAGAGGAAATAAAAAAAATTACATATAAATGTCTATTTAACTAGAATGCTATTAATCATTATAATTTAAAGAATTTACCTGTAGAGTTCATTAATGCACCTATAATTTTATTTCTTTATTCTACTCTTATATTTCAATTTATAAATAGAATTTAAAGAATTTAAATTTAAATAAATTAAAAAATATTCCAAGTATGTTCTAGGGAAATTAACTTTATATCAATCGACTCTAAGATAAACCCTTTATTTAAGATGAAAGATGACATGATTAAATATATTAATGATGATGGGATAATTAAAGTTATTTTGGGTTTTAAAAATCGAGAAATTTCCTCCACAGAACATCTTCGTCCGGTTATATACAATTTTGTTCAGCATTGTTGTTTCTTAGGTGATGACAAATTCCTTTGAACGTGGGAAAGAATCATCGTACGAAAGGAAGGATATGAAATCCCTAGTTTTCGAGCTATGGGGAGGCAAACAATTTTTTTTTATGAATTTCGACATTTCACCTCTCCAACTCCTATAACTCGTACACTTCTTGACTTGATTAAAGGCTCGTTGGAAAAGTACATATATTTCCTTCTTAATGACATATAACAGCTTTCAATGGGACTTTAGATGGTGCCATTGTTGTAGGCTGCCAAATAACAAAAAATTGTGTTTCTTCCCAATTTTTTGTTTCTAATTAAAATATCAAAAAATCCCATTACACTTTCAGATTTTCGTTTAATTCCCAGAATTCCAAAACTTTTTCGGACTTCTTTTGATTTTTAATCTCTTTGATGTTCAGTAAATTTGTCCGTCTATTTACGAGATATTCTCAATTTTTTAGAAAATTTCATTGCCTTCTGCCTTATTTCCATGGGGTGTTCCGGCTTTTATGGCCTCTTGGCAAGGGCATATTAATTACGATCATTTTAAGGCCCACGTAAAATAATGCCCACTACCCACTGATACGTAACTAACTGCCTAAAATCAATTCCAAATCCTCTTACTAATCGAAGAAGGTCTATTTTAAAATTAACGATTTTTATCAAAACCATTGTCCTTTTTTAAGGCCAGACTCTTCCAAAAAATTGTTTCCGTACTTTTCTGCTTTTCCCCATTTTTGGCAACATTTCTGAAATTTTTTTAATTTTTTCGGCATTTATACCGCCAAAAATTGTAAAATATTCTAAAAGTGCTGTAAATTCCGAAAACTCGATCAAAAATTGGGAAAAGTGTAGAATAGGCGGGCAAAAATCGGTAAAACGTAAAATATAAAGCAAGGTGAGGCAGAACTGGTAGAATATCGAACAAATTTGTGAGAAATAGTCGGGAAATGGTAGTATAGAGTTTAATGTACAGTGATGGTAGATTTTCTTCACTTTTGCCGATTTGTTCCCAACCTTTCTTGGAATTTCGGGAATCGATATTTCACTTGTGCGCTATTATGGGTTCAAATATACTGCATCTTGTACATGGAATTGTAATATCATAGGTTAGATATGAATTTTGGGGTTTGTATATTATTAATTAAATTTTATAAATTAAAATTTTACTGGAAAGTCTAATTTCCATATCACTTTTCTGCAGTAAAAGGTCGGCAAAAAAATATAAAATTTTAATTTACCAGCTGTTTTAAGTTGCATGAAGAAAGAACATGCATTTTACATAACAATATGTTTACTTCTTAATATTTAAATTAATTTCCAAAATATCTTATCCCAGTAACGCTTACCCCATTTTTGAAGTAATTGGAAAGCTTTCTTAACGAGTTTATTAACCTGAAATAAATCTGGTGGAAAATGAATCGAATAGGATGGATAAAGATTTAGAGATTTTAGAGATTTATTCGATTTGATATACAATTATCCTTTTAGATGAGAAATAGAAATATCGGGGAACTTTAGAGCTTTACGAGTGATTATCATAAAATTTCGACAATTCATTAAACATAAATTAATTTGAAAACGATATCAAAATGATTTAATTTAAATCTTAAATGTTAAATTTTATTAGAGTTTTCAATTTCCAACAGAGCTTTTCCCCCGAAAATTTTAGATTTTATTCAAATTTAATTAAATTAATAAAAAAGTGATTCAGGAATGAAGAAATGGTATTTTAATTAAAAACTTCCTTAAAAACTTTGAAATTTTGTAAAACTTTTATCAGAAAATTTAAGATAATGTTAACGTCAAATTATTGTGATAGAAAATTGATCGTATTTATTTAAATCCGAAATATAAAGCTTTCTCAGAGATTTCAATTTTCTACAGAGCTTTTTAACGAAAGTTTCCGATTTCATTTTAATTTATTTATCGGAAGATGAGATAGATACGACAATGACTAAAATAATATTTTAATAAAAATGTCAATGACGTAAAATCATTGGGATAGAAAATAACGTATAAATATAAACCTAAATTTAAAAACTTCGTCGAGCTTTTAATTTTTGGCGGAACTTTTTGGATTTTATTTAAATTTCGTAATCCGGAGAACAAATCGATTCGGCGATGACTAAAATAATATTCTAATTACAAGCATTTATGAACTTTTGGAACTTCCTTATAGCTTTTTTCAGAACAGTCGCAAATTCTTTTATGTTAAATTATTGGAATAGAAAAGAGATTAAAAATATTAAATATATTAACTAAACCGACATATAGAGCTTTCTAAGAGCTTTTGATTTCATCCAGAGCTTTTAAACCAAAATTTCAGATTTTAAAATATATAAATTTTATTAAAAGCTGTTATTTTATTTAATCAAAAGCTTTCGATGAGCTTTAAAAAATATTGAATTTCACAGATTTTAAATACATAAAACACCGATATTCAATCGTGTAGTGATCTAAATGTGTAGCTCCCTAGGGGCAAGGATTATGAGGTAATAAGGCCCATCACTCGGACACCAAATCGGCGTGATTTCCCTCATAATTCGACCTATAGTTGATTCAAAAAAATTAGCAAATTAAATAATTTGAGTAGCAATTTGCAGCAATAAAAATTGATTGTGATTTTTAGGTGTGCTCTGCACTATCTGCGCATTAGACTGCACTCCACTGGTTCACATAAATATCTCGTATTGGATACAATTGAATTTCTGCCAATTCTACCACTGCCTCTTAATCCCATAGAAATTGCAGATAATTCAGCAATAGTTATATATTTATCCCAACCCTGGAAATGAAGATCATTTCGAATTTATAAAATAAGTCATTTGGATGATCCGTTTTAACATTTTTATTAAAAATTTCAAAACTTATGGACTTACAGTCATAAATGTGATCAATATTTGAGAAGAAATATTGATTTTAAACTAGTCGCATATCTACGGCCCTAAAGCATGATTGCTCAAGTAAAATTGTCTTACGGGTATGAAAAATTCATTTTGAAAATGTTCCTGGTTAATGTCAAAATAAATATTAAAATTATATTTTTTTGACCACTTTTATGACTTATTTTGGTCATTTTCAAATAATTTCCTTCATTCTCTTTAAATTCTTAAGTTTATTTAACTTGTTCAAGGTTATAGATACAAAATAAAAATATAAACCTTGAAAGTGGCCGGATATCTAGGTACTAGAGATTTATTAAATTTCATTAATATTGCTTGCAATAATATTGCTCTTTAAATTGGAATATAAAAATTACAATTATTTGACGGTCTATTTTTATGATTTTCTTCCGGTTCATTTAAAATCAAATTTCTATTCTAATTTTATTTATTTTAATTTTTTTAAGGAGGTAGAAAATACCCTTGGTGTTAGGTGCTGAGCACCTCCGTTGAAAAGTCCCGTGGAAAATTAAAAGCTTGAATTAATCTATTTTCTATCCCAATAATTTACGTCATTGTAATTTAAAATTGCCTGGACCAAGCTTTTAAAAACTTCTAAAAGCTTATAAAAAGCTTTTAATTAAAATTTTATGTTATTCATTATCAAATCTATTTTATTTACCGATAAACATACGGGAAATGAAATCGGAAACTTTCATTAAGAACCTCGGTGGAAAATTAAAATCACTAGGAAAGTTTTATTGAATTTAATTGAATTGAATTTAAGGTAAATTATCATGAAAGCATCCATAGCTCTTGTTTGTCCCTTCCTATCTAAAAATTCATCAATCGCGATGATGCTTTGAATATATATATATGCTTTCAATGAGCTTTCGAGATTTTTGAAGGATTTTTTGGGGAAAATTTGAAATTTCGTAAGAGAACCGATATTAGGATAGAAAATAGATTTTAAAAAGTAAAATTGTATTCGAAACTTAAACCTTTCTTTGAACTTTGGATTGAGGAAGCTTTTAGCGAAAATTTCTATTAAATCAATTTTCAATTTCAATTAAATTTTATCTACATTATTGAATCCAATAAACATTAGATTCCAAATTATATTATATAAAATGGCAATGTAATTTTGAGCTTTCTATGGGCTTTCGAGATTTTTAAAGCTTTATTTTGGAGATAGTTGATTTTTCGTTAAGGCCGTTATCTGAATAGAAAAAAAATTTTTGAACGTACAAAATTTCGTTCCAAACTTAGAGCTTTCGTTGCCCTTTTAATAGTTTGGACGAGCTTTATACGAAAGTGACATATTTCATTTAAATTTTATGAATCGTATGGAAACTTCGATTCTAAATGTTCTAATTTGGCATTTTAATCTAAGCTTTTAATAAGCTTTCAAAATTTTGGATGCTTTTTTTTTGGAAAAATTTGATGTTTCGTTTAAAGATCGCTATATGTAGATACGGAAAATTCCGTTCGGAAAATATACATTTTTGAGATCTTTTAAATTTTTGCAGAGCTTTTTTACAAAAAATTTAATTTTCCGTATCTTCCAGGTACATGAAATACCAAAACAAGAGAATAGTACACGAATTTCTTAATATCAATTTTTGGGATAATTTTTAAAATAAAACATACAGAATACTGTTTAAAATTTTTTTATATTTTAAATTTATTATTTTTATGATTTTTTTTATTCATTATTATTTTAATTTAATCGCCAAATCCCCTGAAAAATAAAATTCTGCACGCCTCATGGATTTGTTGTCCGCGCGCCACTGACAGGACCTCTAATTGGATCAATTAAAGCATTTATTTCAATAAATTTTAATTAAGATTCAGGGTTTATTCGATGGGTTAATATTCCGTTGAATGTAAAATAATAAAAATTTACAGCAATTCTGCTATGTAACTGACTTCCAGGATGGCGCTGGTTGTACAACACTTGATTCAAGGTTAATCGGGCAAGTGGTGTAATTTTAATGCAATTATTTAGCAAAGCTTAAGTAAAACAATATTGTAATAATTATCGAAATAAAATAATTTGAAATTAATTTATTTTAAATACATATTTCTTATCGATTATAAATTCTTAATATTATTGAATTAATTCTATTTTTATATTGATGATGATGTAATAGAGATGATACGGGATGATAAGAAAACTTCCAACAATTCCATATCAGATCTGATCCTGTTTATCTTTTTTTACTTTGAAGTTCGAATAAACTTGAATATATTTAATTGTTTTAAAAATCAAGGAAAATTCACGTTCTTCCAAAGAACAAAGTAAATTTGAATATATAATTTCTTAATACATAAAACTCTTTAACTAGGCAGATTCATACAAATTTTTTATCGATTTCATACGTGATTCAGCACCTATTTCTCAACCAAATTTACCAATATCAGCAAATGTACTTACTCTCGAATATTACACTACTCAAATGTAATGTAGATATTGTGATACAAAAATATTTACATATGTAAATGAAAGATATGTACATAAGAATATTTCATTATTAACCAAACATTTCAGTTTCGATTTGGATGCATTTTTATTTGTTCAGACTGTTTACCATGAAAATAAATTTTTAATTAAATTGCAGAAAATATGAATAATTATTAAGTAAAAATAGTAATAAATGCAAATGTTATGATTAATGATTTGCGAGATGATAGATGAGTATTGTGTGTATCGAAGGTAATAAATATTTAAAGTTAATATGAATATTAAATTATACAATTCAAATTACATTACAATATATGTATATTTATTTATTTAGAAAGAAAATTGCAAAAGATTAATTTAAATCAGGTGCATTGTAAATAAAACCGGTTACAAAATGTTAATAGTTATAATTGAGCAATTACATGTAAACAACAGCTTTCTATATAGAGTTGTTCATTGGCTTCTTGGCTTAACTTGAATATTTATTTTATTCAAATCTACAAGACATGTCCATTTAACTTTCATATCTAATATGAATATATTTGTAATTCATCTAACATAACAATTCCAACAATTTCAACAATTCTTAATCTCATTTCTGATTTATATTTATTTATGGGTAAATAAAGTGTTTCTTCGTTTTCTTAATGATTTTTCAGATGTACATTGTACATACTTTTATTTGTATAAAATAGCCTCTAAACACTTCAGTGTTAAAATTAATATTTTCATTTTCAGTATTTTGTAAAAGGTTGCTCTAGGTCGCGCTTTTCGATGGGTGCAATATTTTCATATGGAAATCAGCGTTTACTTTGATTTATGTAGGTAGATTGTAAAGTATTCAACGAGAATACTAAGTAATTGTTTAAAAACTTTATTGAAAAATGCGATATATTAAACAGAACAACTTGCGATTTAGTATAATTATACCTACAATTTTTGCATAAAAGTTGAACAAAAGATTTGCGAAGTAGAGTTATGAAAATGGGATTTACGTGCCTCAAATATTAAAATTGGCTACACTTTTATGAGTAATTTCAAATATATTTAATTTATTTTTGTTTGTTCATTTGTCAACTAATTAATTCTTTGTACCTTGTATCAAGTTGGCTTCTCGCACATGCCAAAATCATTATGGTTTAATGGTTATTACCAAGGACTCCGGACTTTAAAAAAAATACATCAATTTGATTGCCGTCTCTTCATATTTTATTTCACCTTACCCTAATTAAGCTTCGTATTTAAATTTCATTTCTAATATAAATCCCATCTTGTTTCTTATCTAGCCGTTTTTCAAGGTTCGAGGTTCATTTCTAATGAAAATATTTCTTCCTAAATTAATACTTAACACTAATTATTTACATTATTTAATGGCATTTAATAATAAGTAGAATCTTGCCCGTTAGTACGTACCATATCTCGAAAACAGGAAGTCTTTCTAAAAAAAATATGCCTTGCCGCATATATCACAAATATGTTGCCATATCGTGGCTAAAATGTATTTCTAATTGAAAATTATTAATTTGACATAATCTACCAAAATCAGAGATACCGCAAATGAGTTGTCTAAACTCAGTAATAACGACTTTTATCTAAGAGAAAATTTTTCAAAATGTACATAGAAAGCCAGCCATGCTCTCCGCTCCAAGAAATCCGTATAAAAAATTGTTCCCAAAAAGAAAAAATAAGATCATTTTTCATTTAAAATAAAAATATGCGAAAAAAATTTGAAAAAAATTCTAAAAAATAAAAAAGAAAATTATTTAGGTCCAGAGAAATCCTAGAGTACGAGTATTTCTCATGAAGTTAAATATCCCATTTGTTTGGCTGTGTTTCTATTTGTTTCAGCGGCGTGCGGTCAATATCTCCAGGAGTTGTGCAGAATTTTATGACCTTAAGGGGGCTCCACCGGAATTGGAAATACATGAGAAAACTACCTACCTAACTTTAACTATCTTTTTATCAGAAACCGTATGGTCAATGTGGTTTAGACTTATACATACTTTAACACGGGATTTTTTGAAAAAACTTTGACTGAAAACGGAGGAAAGGTACAATTTAGGTACATTTTTTATTTTGCTTGAATTTTTTTTTCTCAGTCCCCAATAGTTTTTAAGCCAAGCCCCCGTATTAAAGTGTTGCTATGCTATCCTTTAATAAAAGGAAAAAAATTGGATGATGTAGGTTTGATTGTTTCTGCTAAAACGATTTTTATATAAGAAAAAACAGTAATTTTTAAAATAGCTAGTTTTCTGATAAGAATCGACATTTCATTCCAGTTTCTGGACAGCATTTAGAGTTTGGGCCTCCCTATTATCAAAAACCTGGCACACAACGTTGCGATATATTGCCTAGTATTTTTTATGCAATAACAAAAAAATTGCCATTTCCAAGTTGAAAAAGTGCGAGCCACCTTAACAAAATGTTAGCATATATGTATTTATTTTGGTACCAATCTGTTTGGTTGGTTTGTCGTTTGAGAAATTCCGACTAAAAGACAAAATTGTCATCCAAATCTGATAGAGGAATAAGTAATAAATAAATTGAATGAATAAAGGGATCGGAAATGTGATTATAGGAAATTAAATTTAAGGATTCAGTGAAGAAATTGTAGAACAAACTTTCAAAAAAAAGCCTACCCCTGAGTTTAGGGGTTACGTTGAAATAAACGTAAGGTTCAAATGAAGAAATTGTGGAATAAACGTTTCCATAAAATGGAATAGCTTTTGGGCTTATTTAATGTATATCTGAATGCATCGTGATTTCCTAAATTCTATCCAAGATTTTCGTGACTAGTCTTCAGTCAAATGAGTTGGATAGTTTCCCGCCCTTTTCCAACCTCCTTGCATAATATACGAAATATTGGCAAAATACAATATGTGCAATATTTTAAAAGTCGTAGAAAGTATAAGTAATGTTTATAAAATGTTGAGAAAATTTAGACAAATCCACCAACATAGAACACAGACCAAGAACATGGTGAGACAGTAGGATTTGATTGTACGATATTCAGAGAAATCAAATATATGCGGGAAATATTCAGGAAAAGAAATATAAATTGCTAAATTTTAAAACGAAGTTAAAAAAGTCAAGGAAAAGTCGCGAAAACGAGAGATAAAAGTCAGAAGAGCTAAAGAAAAATCCGCTAAACTCGGAAAAAATCTAACAGTCCCAGGGAAATGTTTGAAAATCAGAAGTACTTTACAAAAATATCGACAAAGTTGGAAAAGTACGAAAAGTCGGAAACTTTCTAGGAATAGCAGGAAAGTTGAGAAAACGTATAATAAATAATTAGAAGTCGACATAATGGAAGGTGGGGAAAAATTCGGATAAATTTCGATAAAATGCAAGAAATGTTAAAACAAAATTGGAGTTGGGAAAAATTTCCGGAAAATTTCGGAAAAATTCATTCAAAATACGGGACAATTGGAGCTAAGGCAATTTTATGATGTAGATGCCACATACTTCTCGTATGTACTTTGGCCCGCTAAACACGAAAATGGGAATAAAAAATTTTTCTATGGATAGAATTTCGAAATATGAATTTTGGAATTTTATTAACTTTGTAAATCCACTCAATAGTTTTGGCATAATTGCAAAAAAAATCACTAAATGCACGTCAAAAGGTCAAAAAGTCAAGAAGTCATTTTTCACGTAGAGATGGCACTTTTACGAAGAAAACAAACTGCCGATGCCGTGGAAAAAAATCCATGGAAAATAATGTGGCTAGACGTTATTATTACCTTCAATTTTATCAAATAGATCTTAATTGTATTAAATAATTAAAATTCTGTTTTCAAATTCAAAAGGAAGTAGTTTTCTTGATTTAAAATTAAATAATGTAGGTATAGGAAAGAGTGGGGTAATACGGGGTAAGGTGTAAGACAAGATACCCATACTAATTCCTAATATTTAAAGTGACACATTTGGATGTTAGTATTGCTTGCTTTAATTGCTGCAATTATTGCGTCGTGCTGTAGTATTTACAGTTTACTACCATAGAATTAAAGTTTACGTTAAATTCCAAACCTCATTTTACACCGCCTAGGGGGTAAGATGGGGAGAAATTCCATTTTCAAAGACTTAATTTTCGTCATTATTTAAAATATATCTAAAATTTTCAAATAATAAAAAAATTAATTTAAAATATTACAAAAAACGTGTTTTATTTGCAATACAACCATAGGTACTCCGTCTTACACCACTCTTCTCTACTTAGAATAAATAATATAAAATAAAAAACAAACATCTTCTGAAGTTGCAGAACAAGTGCTCCTGTCCGATAAAGTATCCAATATGGTGTAATTTTGCCGATTTTAGTGTTAAATGCTAATATTTAGCACATCTATCCGTCATACTTCCCTGCCGGAAATCTTCTTTGAATTTTACTCGAGTCCAATCAGATCTTTCGTCCCCTTTCTTACGCATTTCTTAAGCGTTACGTGATTCTTTTTTTCTTAAAGGGATAGGTAAGGCTTTTTTTCTCTAATACTTACGATAGGCTGTTAATTTTTATTTATAAAATTCAAATTTTCAGATCAATCAATAAACATATTTAACGTATATATAGATTTGGTATAGGGGTAAATGGAAAGGACATGAGTTCCTTCGGGTAAATTTCTGTTAAAATATATTGCTCATTCTCAGGGCCGCCGCCAGAGTATTGAGCGCCCGTGTGCAGAGGTGTTGTCCTGCGCCCCCCCTCCTTTCACATATTTTTATATTAAATATGTCGAAAACTTAAAATTAAAAGTTAATTGTATTCATTTTAGAATATCATATTTATTCGATTCATTCAATTTAAATTTAAATA
>JANTOP010001930.1:0-18508 GCA_027564815.1 Symmerus nobilis
AATTTTTGAAAAAAAAAATATTTTGAATCATTTTTTAATCAAATTTTTTTAAAACAATTTTTATTAATTAAAATTAAAAAAAAAAAAAAATTAACCCCAAACCATAGATTTTATAAAATTTTCTTTACACTCTCCCAGAATATGTCTATTTTCAGAAAATGTTCTTAATGAATCGGAGAATCTCATTATGAGAAATGAAACCTAACAATACATTTGAGAAATTGTATAACAAATTTTCTGATTTTATAGGGGTCGGTACAATGGGTACATCAGAAAAACGGTTATTTTGCAGGGATACGATTATAAATGTCCGGAAAATTTCAAAATTCGAAAATTCAAAACGGATTTAAATAGGAGATAATTAAAATGATCTATCAAAATTTTAAGTTCAGGAGGTTCCTTCGCAGCATTATATTTTAAAAATTCGATCAAAAAACGATTTGTAAGAAATTCAATGAATTCCAAGATTTTCCTATGAATAATAAAGAGTTTAGTTAAGGGGTGATTTTCTTGATCATTTTCTTCGAAACTCGGAAAACCTGATTATACCGAATCATTGCTACATGAATAAGAAACAATTTTTCTGAAGAAACTTTTTCGAAAAGATCAAGCTCTTCAGTTTTATAGGGGATCAATTGGGTGTGGAACAATTAAAAGCTTTGTTAGAGTAAATTTATTTTATTTTATTAATTTCTTTAGTGCATTTTTCAATACTTTTATTTTAATTTATTGCTTAGACTACACATCGCTTTCCTTATGATGCTCCAATGCCTTCAAACGAAATTTGGAGGCACCGTGGCACAAAGTCACACAGTGTTACGGTAACTTTTATTAATCTTATATGAGTAAATCCATACGATCAGGGGCGGACGTTGATAGATTTTAATTTACCTCGTTAAAAATAGGAATGCATTTATTATGCCTTTTTATCTAAAAAATAAATCAGAGGGATATGCCGAATTTACGCAGCTGGTCCCATAACTTTGTTTGCGTGGTATATTGATTTACTATTTATTAGCTACGGATGACGGATGTAGATAGGTAAATCCAGAACAAGCCTAACATTTAATAAAAATATTAATTATTTTCCAATTTTAGAGTTCTGGACTAGAGACCTAGCGAGTCTTTAAAAACCAAAAAAAATCAAAAAGTCTTCAAAGTCACATAGATTGTCTTATCTTAGCTTATCTTAAATCTCCGAAACTTGTTTTTTATTTAACTAATCAAATGTCCAGAAAAGATGCAGATATTTAACGGTTGTTTACTTTATCAACCCCTATAAAATCAGGGGGTTTATTTATGGAAAAAGTGTATTCTACAATTTTCTAACCCTAACTTCTTAGATTAATTTTGAATATTCAAATTTTCTGATTTGATAATCAAATTTCTCAAAAATTGAAGTTTTTCACAAGCTTGTCAGGAAAATTCTGTACAAACAATAAGAAAGTTTGCGTCAAATTTTCAGAAATTTTTTTACAAAATCTCTTTCTTAATTATTTAGAAATAATTAGACGACTTTGGATTACCAATTTCTTGGAAAAGTCTTTCTTGTTAGGAATTTTTAAAAGAATCTGGAACCAAAATCGATCGATTTTTGTTTCAAATTTTCCAAACAATTTCTAAAAGAAAAATTATCAAAAATTTTGTAACCTAATGAAGCCAAATTAATTATAATTAATTAAATAAGAGTTTTAATTAATTAGGGTATTTTTAAGTGAGAAGATAAATAATTTTAAGATTTTTTTTTAAAAATATTCGACGGACCTCTTCAGGTTTTATAGAATTTTCCTGACCATCTACCAGAAAAATTCAATTTCCGGCCAATTTTCTTATGAAATTAGAAAATCTCATTACGTGCCATTAAACCTAAGGGTACGTAAATATTTAATCAACCCGGAAAATTCCGGATAATAGGAATTTTCAGAATTCGATAATTTATTCTTAAAGAAGGATGTCCCTGGTTTCCAATGATGTAATAATATTAAGGGATGTTCTTTCAAATTATTCCTTAAATAAATAAAAACTCCAAAAAATTATTTATTTAATTTAGAAAAAATATATTTTGGAAAATCAAGAAAATTTATCTTCCAGATGCCCGATAATTTACAGCCATCGTCATCTAGAACCCGTACCACTCCATCTGAATATCCAAATTCAGATTTTGTAAGTCGTTTACTCGCAGCTACACCACCATATCTATATGCGGCTCCAAGTGGAACATCCGGGTTCTTCTTCAGTGAAATGTTACGTTCCCTTGTGCAGGCGAAACAGCTAGCATCTGATCAGCAAGCGGCTTTATTAAGAAATCAAACGAATATTACGAAATCGTCGGCCATCAACCATCAAATGAGTCGTCGTCCTAGAAAACGGTCATGGACCCAACGTGGAGTTTGTGAATCGGATATAGGACATACAGTTTTGAAGATATCCTCCAAATCGGATATGATTGAGAGTAATGAAAAGCCACTTGAACTAACGAACAAGCAATTGGTATTCTCATTACAACAAAATTATCAAAAAATGGATGAAGAGTCCTCAAAGCCGGTTTTAGACGAGAAACGAGAAAACAGTGATTACTCCAATCTAATAACTCCATCTGAATTGGTATTACCACCCCCACCTTCTATTTGGTATCCCCCATTATATCCACCATATGGAATTGATCCTTTACATTTCTTTATCGATTTACGAATGCCAGATCATGTATATGATCGTAAGAAAAGGAACAGTTCCCCGTTGAGTAATCCGGCTGGTAGTAATGAGGATATCGAAGCGGTTTCTTCTAAAAATATTGAATCTGACGTTGAAAGTATTATATGCGCCACACCTGGTAATCGAAAATACGGATCAGCATTTAGTGTTCCGAAATCTCGTAGATCTAAAAGTCCTCTAGCGTTGAACTTAAGAGCGGACTCAACAACGTTTCATTTACCGCAAACGAATGGTAAGGAAACCGATCAATTTCCAGCTACAAATATTATGAAAAACACTCATTATCTGCTCCCTAACTTACCGACAATTTATACAAATGTATCCACGAATAACCAGGAGAACGGAAACATGGTTCCAACCTATTTAAAACAAAAGAATTCTATTAATAACTATGAGGATCAACAGTCGTTACAATCCGATGAAACAGAAAGTAAATCAGATGATTTTGAATTACAGGAAATCGAAAGTAAGGATATCGATGTTTTGAAGGATAAGAATGTTCAGATTGATATACCGGAAGATGTATTAATAGTTGATAGAATTATTTGTAATAATAATCAAATTAAATATTAGTAATTAAACTCATGAAAATGTAATTTTTATTCATTTATTTCGTTTTTGAATCAATTTAATTATTTAAAAAATTACGCAATTATTAAAATAGCATAATTAAGTCACAAAAGATTCAGATAAATTTTAATTCGAAATTTTACTGATCTATTATTAATTTAATTACTATGGGGTTCTTTTTTTAAATATAGATTAATTTAATTAATTAAGGCAAGTATTATATTATTATTAAATATGCATTAATAACGTATCTTGTAATATTATTTTAATAAATTTTTTAAATAATTAGAATAACGGTAGATTATTTAATTTTTCTTTTTATTTTAAATATAATTTAATTTTTATTTTAGAATTGGCCAATTTGATAAACTATGCCTACCCACAGGTCTACGTATTCGAGCTAGAAACACTTTAATCTATATATTTAATAACTTGATGGATGGACTTAAAATGTTAATCTATATAATTATTATATATAATTTCTATTTAAAAATTGTATACAATTTAAAGTTTTATATTAAACAAATGCTGTACAGAAATAAATACTTAAGATGTAAGAAGAAAATGTATTCTTTATTATTAGTGCAAAATGTCAGATTGCAAATTCTCTAATTGAATGAATTATATTACATGTATTAATTACCTAATTATTAAAATTGTTTTTCAATTTCTTTATTTTACCTTTCGATTGACGAAGACATTGGCAAATGTTTCATTTAATAATTATTATTATGAATTAATCACAATTAAAATCACAAAATTATATTGGGGAAACGGACCAATTATTCGCAATTCATTGTGCCCTGAATCGATAATGTTCACAATATTATATTCCATCATCCAACATAATCTATAAAATTGCTCATATTTTATAGATACCCTGGCAGGGTCCTGGAAATTATTTCTAAGAAAGTAATTAATAAAGAGATTTTCTGGAAAGGATATTTTTATAAAATCAACCGTTTTGATATTTTTATTTTTGTAAAATATCGATCCTTACCATCGATTTCAAACAATTTTCCTAGCAGCCTTGAGAAAAATATATTTTCCGGGAAATTCTATTAAGCAATCGGAAAATCTAAATATGTTAAATTAGACCTCAGGGTACGGTCAAGAAATTATAAAACAAACTTTTTAAAAAAATGAACTCCCTGATTTTAGGGGCGTCGATACATGGGGTGCATCGTTAAAAGTAGCATTTCTTAGGGAAACGGTGATAAAGTATCGATAAATTTAAAGTTTTGAAATTTTAAAATTGATTTAAATAGAAGGTAACTTAAATGATCCATTAACACCATAAAATCAAGAAGTTCCCTCACAACTTATATTTTTCAAAAATCGTTAAACATTGATTTGTCAGAAAGTCAATACATTTGACCGATTTTTGTTAAGAATTTCTGAGAAAAAATCGTTTTTGATAATTTTCTAATTTAATGATGGCAAATTAAATGAACGAATTGACTTTCAATTTAAATAGTGGTGATCTTGAGGACTTATAAAATTCCCAATTCAGTATTTCCAGAACCAATGGATAGAAATTAATTCAAATTGACGGAGGTGAAGAACTAACCTCGCATTATTGATTTCTTAAAAAAAATCCGTAGGTTCCTTAGGATTCATAAAATTCCTAATTGAATATCTCCGAAACCAATTAACAGAAATTAATAAAACTTGATAACTCAACTCCCAATTCTAATTTCTAAAAAAAAAATCGGTAGGTATCTCAGGATTCATATAGTTGCGAACTGAATATTTCCAGAACCAATTGACAGAGATTAATGGAAGTTAGTTAGATAAATAGCTTACCACTCAATCCTGATTTCCGGATCATTTTCTTCGGATCCAAAAAAATATAATGATGCAGGAAGTTTATAAATTAGTTTAGGAAAAATACAAAAATATCAAAACTAAACTTTTCGTTCAATAGCATTGTAAAGACTTAAAAGCTCTGAAAAAGCTTCATTTTCTAAACCTTATTTTTTATGTTCTAAAATATATTTTTTTTCCAGATAAAGATCTTTTAACGAAATTTTAGATTTTCCCAAGAAAAAGCTTCCAAAATCTCGAAAGCTCATTGTAAGCTTAAAATTTAAATATGGTTTTATATCATTTGGATTGTAATTTTTATCCCATTCATTAATTTTAAATAAAATATAAAGTCACAGAAAGCTTATAAAAAAATTAAAAGCGCACCGAAAGCTCTAAGTTTCGAACTTAATTTTTTACGTTAAAAACTCGATTTTCTATCCAGATAGCGGCATGATGAAATTTCAACTTATAAATTAAATTAAATACGGAATATTCACAAAACGCCTGTCCAAACCAATAAAAGCGCAACGAAAGCTCTAAGTTTCCATTTTATTTATTTTTTTCCAAAAATCTGTTCTCTATCCAAATAACGAACCTTTAACAAAATTACAAATTTCTCCAAAATAAAACTTCAAAAATCGCGAAAGCTCGTTGAAAGCTTGTAATTAAAATGTCGTTTTATATAATTTGGAATCAAATGTTTACCCAATTCATTAAATTTAAATGAATTATTAAGTTTGCGAGGAAATCTCATCCAAACGATTAAAAGCGCACCGAAAGCTCTAAATTGTGAACTTAACTTTTTACGTATAAAAAATAAAAATCGATTTTCTATCTAGATAAGAGTCCGTTAATGAAATTTCACCTTTTCTATAATAAAGCTTTAAATTCTCGAAAGCTCATTAAAAGCTTTAAATTAAAATGTCGTATTATATAATTTGTAAATTATCATTCAATTCTTTAAATGTAAATAAAGTTTGAAATTCCACCCTAAAAACTTTCTCCATCTACTGAAAGCTTAAAGAAAGCTTTAAGTTTAGAACTTAATTTTTTTGTTTTAAAATCTATTTTCTATCCAGATATCGGTCCTTTCACGAAATTTTAAATTTTCCCCAAAAAACATGCATCGATAATTTCGAAAGCTTATTGAAAGCTTATATTCATGCATAATTTCAAATTCAATTTTCTATAGAGCTTTTCAACGAAAGTTTCCGATTTCATTTAAATTTAATTATTGGGAGAAAATTTAGATTCCATACTGACTAAAATTATATTTCAATTTTAAGCGTTCCATTAGCTTTTGGAACAATCTTAAAGCTTTTCCAGAAAATCGTCACTGTGTGCTCTGCGCCTTCTGCGCATGCAACAGCACGCCACTGATCTCATCTTGAACAAAGTAGGGAAAAAGTCTACAAGATAAATTCTGTAAAAAATCCCAAATTAAATTCTAAGCAGCATCAAGTCCGGAATATCTCGGAAAAAAATGGGAAAAGCCAGAAAGAGTCGGTACAGTTCAGAAAATATCCGGAAAATGGTCAATAATATTTAAAGATTTATTAAAACATCTAAGTCTGATGAGGATATAAATAAGGACCGATACCGTTTTAGAATTTCAAATTTAGATGTCCCACGTTTGTCAGTGATTCGCGTAAATTAATATATATCGGTAACGCATCGGTGAAAGTAGCTGAAATTTTGAATATTATATTATTGAAAGTAGTAATTTGAGTGGTAAAATTTTGATGAAATTTTGCGAGAAGCATCTTAGGTATTACTCCTCAAGTAATTCAACCCTATCTTTTCTCTTAAATAGAAGTCCTATCTGGACGGAATAATTTTAATTATTTCATTTTTCGGAATATATTGGCAAATAATTGATCCGTTATCCGTTTATTATATTTATTGAATTTTATCGACCAATAAATTTCGATATCTGAATTATATCTAATTCTTAGAATAAATTAAAATTTTAAAATGAATCGTATTTAATATGAATATTACTAACTGGCAGCAATTTCCGATACAGATAATGAACGACGGCGTTTGGTTAATTGCTTCCAAAATCGCCTATCCATTGATTTATCCTAAAAGGGAGAAGGTAGGGTATTTATTACAATTTTTTTAAAGATACCAAGGATAATGGTGATGTTACTGTATTTTTTCGCTCTAAATACAGTTGATCAGAAGAGTCTGATACATTTGTTTGTAATGAGTCTCTAGAAAATACTCTCGATATTTGATTATCAGAATTAGGTCGTTTCAAAAAATCGAATCTGGAAGATAAATATTTATTTTAATAAATTTTTAAAATAAGGAACCATTAAGGATTCGTACAATTTAATCTTACTACTTGATGCATCATGATCCCATTTTTTCATTCGATTGATAAACCGAACTTCCACTTGACCACTCTTCAATTGAGACATGCAATACTTCTTCTCTTGTCTCGCTAATAATTCCAGATCGCTGAACTGCTCGTTTTTCTCTTTGCCTGGGATTTAATTAATTTAAAAATAAAAAAAAACATTTATATTTGAGTCATTAATAATTACCGGGAACCGCATATACAGAATTGTTCCATGTATTTGGATTTGGCTTTTTTCGATTTGGCGTTGGTGTGTCGGCTTTCGAATTCTTTTGTTGAGAGTAGAACACTCCGTCCGTTGGAGCGATTCGATTTCCCGATCGACTCAACAGATCCCTGCCAGTGAAGCGATGGTATGTGGAGAGGTCGTGTCCGAGAATTGCAGTAAGATCGGGTCCAGGTGCATAATTTATTAAGTCCTCGTCGCCCATTATGTCGTTGTTGAGTGCCAGCCGCATTTCTAACCGGGGGCTCAGTCGAGAAACATTTATCTGACCGGCCGGTTCGCCGGCATGTTCGATACATTCTGGATAACCGTTTCTTTCGGTTGTGCGTGGTGCAGGCGCACAGCATGTGTCAGCACTGGTTCCAGAATTTTTTAATTGGACCTTTACTGCTTCGAAAGGTGCTGTGCCGTTTGTGGCAGTGGCTGTGATCAGCGGTTCGTTCCGATTTCGATCCGAAGCAACCCGAATTACAACATTTGGATGTGGTACGGAATCGAGACCATTTTCGGCACAAATTGTCTGTACTTGCCCCTGCCGATTAATTTAAAAATTAAACTTACCACTTAAGTAAATAACTCTAAATACTTGAAAATACTATTTTATTTATAAAACATGCTGATGATTTTCTAATATTCTAATTTTTATAATTCTAGGTCATTAACACATCTAAATTAATTATTTTTTCTAGTTTTCTATTTTAAATCTAATCTAATATCTAAAAAACATATTTACCAATTTTCTAATCCTACCTGATCCGAACTGCTACAATCAGGTGGTAATTTCTCTTCATCGCTATCACAACTTTCTGTATCTTCCTCAAATAAAGGCTCTAA
This sequence comes from Symmerus nobilis, assembly GCA_027564815.1. Lineage (NCBI taxonomy): Eukaryota > Metazoa > Arthropoda > Insecta > Diptera > Mycetophilidae > Symmerus > Symmerus nobilis. The sequence goes on from JANTOP010001930.1 coordinate 8,517, forward strand.
TCTTCGCCTATAATTTGTGATTATAATAGTTACACATAATAATTTTATATCTAATTATTACTAGATTATATCTAGATGTCTTTGAAGACTAGCTCTTTGTTATAAAAAAAATTAGAAAAAGAAAACATTTAATTAAGTACGATGATTACACTGCGTGACAATGACGTCCTCCTTCAAGTTAATTTAATTCAGACCCTGATAATTTAAAGATATTGTAATGAAATGCAAATGGATGGAATTGTAGATCCTTTCAGAAGATCTGTACCAAATTTCAGGATTTTAGCTGTAGAAATAAATGAGATCTAAATATTTTTTGAAGCTGATGACTTATATACTGCATCGAAGAAGTGGAAGTGGAAAAAAATGTCTCCCTGTATTCATCGAGCCCTATAAAATCAGGGGTTTTTTTTTTGGAAAAGTCAGTTCTACAATTTCCTCATCTTCACTTAGGTTTATTTTCTCATCATCGAATTTTCCGATTCCTTAACAAAATTTTCCGGAAATTTAAGTTTTTCTCCGAAATATATGAAAAATCGGTTGTTGGCCAGAAAAAAATATATTTTCTGAAATCGGTTGATTTTAAAAAAAAAAAATTTCTTAACAAAATCTCTTCGTTAATTACTTAGAAATAATTTGGCGTTTTTTAATTTAGACATTTTTTTAGATTTTTTTTTTGTAGGAATTGTTAAGAAAATTTTGACCATAAATCAATCGAATTTATTGCATTTCTTACAGTGTGATTTTTGACAGGATTTTAAAAATATTATTATAAGGATACCTTCTGACTTTATGGTATTGACTTGTCACCCAAGTTATCTCCTATTTGTATCCAAATTCGAAATTCCTAAATTTGAAATTTTCCGGAAAATTTAAATTATTGCGGTGATCAGTAACCGTTTTTGCCGGTATACTCTTATATCGACATCAATAAAATCAGGGGGTGATTTTATCGGAAAAGTTTGTTCGGTAATTTCCAGACTGTACTCTTAGGATACAGTAATTATTAATCGCGATAATTATTTGTAAATAGAAAGGTTTAAAAAAGGTTGATTTTCGAATGAACTTACTTTAATTGATTATTTTCCAGTATAAATAGTTTATAAAGAAAATTTTCTCCAAATTGTCTATACATATTTTCCTTGAATAGAAGATACAAAATTAATTGACCTAATTTCGAGCATAATTTTTTTTTATTCTCGAGATCAATTTTTGATTTTGACAATTAATTAAGAAAATATTTTCCAATTTGGCTAAACCCTTTTTTCCTGCATATTAAGCTAAAAAATATTGTTTTAGGAATTCCTAAAATTAGTCCCTTGCTTAGATAATTTTAGGTATTCAGGAAAAAAATGTCAAGCATAAATCGGACGAAATTTTATTAATAAAAATTTAATTATAAAATTATGATCAAATGAAATAACCAAAAATCCGATGGGAGAATTGAAAATAAAATTTACGATTTTCTAAAGCTCACAACTTACTCAAAAATTTTTTTTCCGAAATATCCTGAGATCTGGTTCTTGCTTAGGTTACGAAGTACTCAGGAATTAAATTTCATCTCAATCGAACGATATTTTCTTAATTAAAAAATTAATTCCGCGATTACGATTAAAAAAGAACAGCCAAAAAATCGATTTCCGAATGTAAAAGAATTTTCTCAAGCTCCCAACTTGCTCAAAAAATTTTTTTTCCGATATATCCTGACATCGGTTTCTTGTTTAGGTTACGAAGTACTCAGGAATTAAATTTCATCTCAATCGAACGAAATTTTCTTCATTAAAAAATTAATTCCGCGATTACGATTAAAAGAACAGCCAAAAAATCGATTTCCGAATTTAAAAGAATTTTCTCAAGCTCCCAACTTGCTTAAAAAAATTTTTTTCCGATATATCCTGACATCGGTTTCTTGTTTAGGTTACGAAGTACTCAGGAATTACATTTCATCTCAATTGAACGAAATTTTCTTAATTAAAAACTTAATTCCGCGATTAAAGGAACAGTCAAAAAAATCGATTTCCGAATGTAAAAGAATTTTCTCAAGCTCACAACTTGCTCAAAAAAATTTTTCAAATCAAATCAGTTTTTTGTTCAGCTAATGAAGGACTCAGGAATTAAATTTCATCCAATTCGAACGAAATTTTATTTAAAAAAATATAATTCCAGAATTATGATTAAAAGAGATCAACCAAAAATTGGGAAATTTGTCACGTAGTGTTATCTTCACTGAATTAACAGTTAAGCAGTTGTAAGTATTTATAATAATTATAATAATATTTATACTAAATTCTAATTATAAACTAATTGATTAAATAAATACTAAAAAAAATAATAAAATTGAGCTATTTTCATTAATTAATTTCTAACTGTATTACTCGTATATATACATGAAATTCTAAGTGTTTACCGTGGTAGCAATCCTCGTATAGTGCTTGCTGTCATAGGTGGTGCCATTAATAGTTCATCCATCATAAGATCCGTATCATCATCTCCTGTTAAAGCAGATGATGATTTGGATGACTGCGAAAATGTTATAAATTAAATGATGATGATTTTCTGGGTTAATAATTATAATTCTTACCGAGCTGGTTTGGTCGGAATTAAGCATTTGTATTTCATCATTTTCCCCACTAGTTGGCGTTCCCCAAACATCATCCCCCGAAGTTGCACCGGACGTACACTCATCCAGTGTATCTTCACCTAAATCAACTTTATTCTGATCATCCGACCGATCCCATCTCCCTAAGTAGCTATCGAAAAATGCACGGGATTGTTCCAGAAAGGTTCCAGCTCTATTCGACCAAGTCCGTTGCGATGTTTGCATCATATTACTTGTGTATATTTGTTTAGTAACAATTTTTATTTCTCCAGATAAATCTTCCATATCGTCCTTTTGGCCGTTAACATTCTCATTCTCATCCGATGATGATAAATAGGTTTTATCTTCAGCTTCTTCTGATGGTAACTTTTCTAAACTAGACATGGTGCCGTATCTTTATATAGAAATAAATGGTTAGTTGAAGTTAATGAAGCAAATATTTATTAGATGAAAACTAGATTCTAAATATTTCAAAATTTACCTAAAAAAGGAGGAATAAATAAAGGTTTTTTATGAAATTTTTTTGAAAAAATCGATCGTTATCAGGATTTTCTTGAGAGTCCTGGGAAATATCAATTTCGGGGAAATTTTATTAGTGAATTAGAAAATTTAATTCTGCTAAATCAAACTTAAGGATGCGGTGGGGAAATTGTGAAAATATTTGTTTAACCCTGATTTTTGGGGGTTGATATAATGAAGAAATCAATAATAATCAGGAAAACGGCTACTTTTCATTGAACCCCTCGTGTGATATCGATAAAAATATATTTCTGCCGAAAGAACCTATCCTTCTTATATTTTATTATAATAGAGGAAAGGTTCCTTTTAATTAATTATATTTTTCCAAAATATTTATTTTAATTTTTCCCAATCAAAATAAATTTTCGTTTCACGATATTAAAACTTAATTTTCTTTAATTTTTAAAAATTATTTAAGTAAGCAAATTATTACTTAGGATTTTTTTTTAGATTTAATTATATAATTATAATAATAAATTAATAAATCTAAAAATCTAAAAATTATAATATAGCCAAAATTGTTTTTTTTTAGATTTTAATAATTTTTCAAAAAATCATCAATTCGCAAGTCATTTTCATATATTTTTCGAACCGCTTTGAAGAAGAATAGAATTTCCGAACAATTTTCTTTGAGATGTAAGAAATATAAGTACGCAGAATTGTTCTGCAATAAATAATGAAGAAATTGATTTTTCCAAATTAAAAAATAATCAACCCCCGAATTTCGGTGAAGGTTTCAGTGAGGCAAAAGTAGTAAATTGTCAATTTTCCAAAATATTTCTAAAATTTCTTTCGAAATCTAAAAATTCAAAATTACAGTTTGGATTCTGTTAAGGGATGACCTAGTAAACATAAAAATATATAAGCCTTAAGGGGTTACTGAACAGTTTATATTTTTTTTAAAATAACTTCAAAAATCGATTTTTGAGATTTTAATAATTTTACAAAAATTTCTTGGACTCCTCTGGCGAATTACTAAATTTTGGATGAATTTCTTCGGGAAGATCAAAATGTAATTACGCAGAATTGTTTCCAAATAAATTATGACCAAAATAATTTCTCAAAATTAAAAAAAAAATCAACCCCCGAATTTCGATGAAGGTTTCAATGGAACAAAAATATTTCCTATAATTTAAAAAAAAAATGTTAATTTTAATTATTATCTATTTTGCACATTATGCAAAATTACCTCTTTAATTTTGTAGTTAAAGTCCGATAAGGTAACTCCTCATCTTGTGGAGAATCTTCTGGTGATGCATCAAATGCTGAATTGGTAGTTTTTAAATTATCCCATATAATGGGAGATTCAAGTTTAGTCAATTTCCCTTCCGGCGTTGGCGGAAAAATGGATATATTAGGAATAGCTTCAAACGGATCTAGATTCTCTACTTTAACATTACATTTCGATATATCATCCGAAGTTAATGATATATGATTGTTTGGCTGTAACTCTACAGATGATAAAAGGATTTGCGGATCCTTATGTCCTTCATATTTATTATTCGAATTATAATCTACATTATTGGGACAGGATTGATTAAGTTCAGTGACACTACTCAACAATCTACATGTTTCTTTAATGATCTCCTGCTTATCCTCGTGACAATCACTCGCCTTAAACTCACAATTGCATCTCATATGTCTTATCTTTTCGGACTCATCACATTTCACATCGTCCTTGCTAGTAGATGAAATTTTAGAATCAGTAGATTTTAGTAGCGATACACTAATTTTGCTAATATTTGATTTATAAATTGAATTCAACTGGGTTGGATGATTTTGATTTAATGGGGATGAGTTAGCGGTTACTAGAGTAGCGCAACAGCTATTAGGCGGTGACTGGCACGGACGATTTTTAAGCGATTTAACATTTTTAAGCTGATGCTTCAACTTATTTTTACAATGGTTATGACAGTGGCGGCAAACATAAATTTTATCAGCATCATTTGCAATTGGACTTGTACGAACTGTGATCTGGATATGTAATTTAAGAGATAGAAGAGCAAGGATAAAATTAATAAATGGCAGAAGGATTGATTGGTGGATATATGTTCCATTGGTTAAAGTTAAACGTACTTGGCTATCGGATGTTGTACTTCGAGTTGTACTTTTACTATCATCATCTGCTTCACTTAATTGAATCTCCTCAATCCGTTCATCGATTTGATGTAATCTCGACTGTAAATTTGTCGGATTCTTTAATGTATTCTCCGTAATTAGTTGTAATTCCTTGGTTCGAGAAATTAATTGATCCTTCGTCCATTCCTCTATATTATTTTCATCATCCTCATTTTCATCTTTATACTGTCGTTCCACCTGCTGTGATTCCAATAAATTTTGAATCTAAAAATTATAATGAATTTTGATTAATTTTCTTACAAACCAACAACATTGATTGTTACCGAATTATCTAACTGTCCTTTCATCCATTGAGCTAAGTGAAAGGCGCTTCCTCTAGATGTACCAGTTTTATTTAGAATCCGACATTTTTCATCTATAATATCTTCCAATTGTTTCGGTATTTTGGAATTGTTTGAGCTTGCCTAGGATGAAAATAGGTAGACGATAAATTTTAATTAAATGGTCCGCAATGGTAAATTTAAAACTAATTTTTAATGGACGAGAAGCTCAATTATTTCATTATATTTCATTAGGATTCAGTTAGGGGATGATTTATTCAAAAAAATGATATTAAACCCTTAAATGGTTATCAGGCAATTTAAATTTTTTAGAAGACGTCAAAAATCGGTTTATTAGATTTTAATCATTTTTTATTAAATCAATCCGGCTCCTAGGAACGAGAAGTTTTAATTAAATATCCACGCTACTCCAAGGTGGTTCGGACGAAGAAAGAATTTCTCAAATCGGACGGTAATCGTCGGAGATTCTGGGATTCATCTTGGAACCCGACTCCTAGGAATGAGAAGTTTTGACTTAATTTTCATGCAATTCGACACGCGGTTTTACCGAAAAAGAATTTTTAAAATTGGGTGTTTATTTTCGGAGATTCTGGGATTCATCCTGGAATTGAGCTCCCAGGAACGAGAAGTTCCAATAATATTTTCATTCTAATCCGAGGTGATTTTAACGAAATAAGAATTTTACAAATCGGACTGTGATCTTCGGAGATTCTGGGATTCACCCTGGAACTGTGCTCCTAGGAACGAGAAGTTCTAATAATGTTTTCCTGACCGCCTAAGGTGATTCTAACAGAATAAAAATTTTACAAATCGTACTGTGATCTTCGGAGATTCTGGGATTCATCTTGGAGCCTGGCTCCTTGGAAGGAGAAGTTTTTATAAAATTTGCATGCCAATCAAAGGTGGTTCTAACAAAAAAGCATTTTTAATTTTACTATAATCTTTGGAGATTCTGGAATTCGTGATTGAACTCTGCTCCTAGGAACGATAATCAAAACCGACTGCCCAACCGTTTCTTAGACTTTTCGGATTGTCCCTGACATTTTTCAACACATTTACCACTTTATCCGATTTTTTTTTTCTTTTCTCTGAAGAATCGATAATCTTCGACTTTAACTTCAGCCGCCTATTCCCAGCTTTCATGATTTTTTCGGATTTTCGGAAATATTTTCTTGTTTGACTTGACTTTTGCCGACTTATTTGGGATTCAGTGGATTTTTCCTAATTTTCTCTGAATTTTCCTATAATTTTATCAACTTTCTGACTAATAACTCTCAAGCTTCTGTACTTCTGACTATATCTGACCAAATCCTCGGGGGAAGAAAATATAATTACCCGAAATTGTTCTCAAATAAATAATGAGCAACACAATTTTCCAAAAATTTGAAGAAAATCAACCCCCGAAATATTATAATTATTGTCGTTTTTCAAAACGAGATAGCGTTAGAGGTAGCGGCAGGTAGGTTACAATTAAATGAATTGGCATTGAATGTCTTACAAGATTATGCTCTTCTATTGCAGGTATGCCAACTGGAAAGATACCCTTCCTCCGATTTTAGAGAATTTTTATAGAATTTTGAGAAATTTTATTACGAAATCGGAGAATTGAATATCAAGTGAACATGTCTTTTCTCAGAATCATCAGTTATAATTTGGCCGAAAAATTTTAAATTTGGTAATCTGCAATATATTTTTAAAATTTCGTCAAAAATCGGCTTGTAAAAAGTTTAATAAATTCAATTCTAAGAAATTAGTCTAATGAAATTTAAATTCAAATATAAGTCGACCGATTTAAGAAAGGAAAATCCATGAAATTAACCGTACTTATTAAATTGAAATTAAATTTAAAATAAATAAGGAAATGAAAGGAAATTCGAAGATATTTCTTAGTAATTTAACCTCTAGTTTTAATATTTAATTTAAGAATTTATATGTAATTTTAAATTTAATAAAATTAAAAATTAAAGGAAATTAATTAATTTGGTTATTTTAATCCGTAAACCCAGTTGGGTAGCTAAAATTTTTAATTCTCCCCCGAATTTAATTTATTCCATTTTCTGTTGTTAATGAAATTAATTAAATGTATTAATTAATTTTATATTTCATTCAGCCAAATTCAAGCCAAAAATCGCTCAAGGAGCTATATTAGGTCATCTAATAAATTATTTTGAATTGAAATTTCAGAGGGGATGCACGAAACTTTTTTTGAATTTTTTTTAAAAAATTTTCAAAATTTCAAAAAAAATGAATTTAGTAAGTAAAGGTAAGTAAATTATTTATAAGTAGGTAATTAGCAAAGAAATTTGATTTCAAAAAATTAACTGTTTTGGTATCATTTTTATTTTGGCTAACCATTGAATTTGATGTAATTTTTCCCAAAAATTCGCGAATAACTTAAATTTCTGGAGAATTAAGAAAATCCAGAAAATTTGGATGTATGTAGAATTAAACCTAAGTGTACAGTGAGGAATTTGTAGAACAAACTTTTCCATAAAATTAACCCCCTGATTTTAGGGAGGGGTGCAATAAGAGATATGAGTACATTCTTAAAACTTGTTTTAATGAATTAAATTTCTGAATTTTAGTTAGTTTTCTATTAAGGGGCCATCTAATAAAGCTAATTATATAAAACCCTTAAGGGATTAAAATTGTTATAAAAATCAGTCCGTTCCCATCTTCTTACCGATTATTTGATTTTTCCCAGAAGGAAAATCTACATATCTGAAAGAAAATCGACATAATTATTCAATAAATTAAACGCTCTTACCCAAAACAATACTTTATGTAACACTACAGGAAAAAAGAGTAATCACATCTTATAAGAGTTAACTGAATGTAAATTCCCCCCCTTCAAATTTTACATATGTAGGATTAGGGTAAAGAAAACTGATTACCGATAATAGGAAATTTTATAAAATTAAACGTATAAAATTAACCTAATTATTCGGTAAATGCTCCCGAAATTACTATATTTCTTAAAAATCGATTTGTCAAATAACCCCTTAAGAACTGCATGTGAATAATTTTATTAGATCATCTCCTAAATGAATTCAAAATTTTATTTAGAATTTTAAAATTTTATAAAAAATTATAGATATTTTATGAAGATTTAGAGGTAAAAAAGGGTAGGAGGAGGAGGAGGAGGAGTGAAAATTCTGTATTTAATCAGATAGATCCAGAAAAAAATTAAAATCACTAAGTAATGTCGTAAATGATCTAGCTGAAATTTACAAATTAAAAATTTCCGAAGAAATGACATTCATTTTTTGAGAAGCGAAAATTAACAAATTTCGTCCCATTAAAACCGCCACCAAAATTTGAGGGTTAACTTTTCTAAAATTTTGAGAAATAAAATTTTTCGTTATGTATTTGGGAATAATTCTGCGTCATTATATTTTCCTCGTTCTGAAGAAAATAATTGAAAAATTCCATTTTTCCTCACAACGGGTCCGGAAATTCGAGAAATCTAAGAATTATTGGATTTCTGACAAATCGATTTTTGACGTCATTTAAAAAATATAATTCATTAGATAACCCCTTAAGGTTTTCATAATATCTGCTTCATTCCCTAAATAAAGCGTAACTGAAATTTTGAAATTTATAATTACTCAGGAGGTACAAGACAATTTACTATTTTTTAAATTATTAACAAACGTCCGCAAATTTTAAATTGCATAAACTTTCACAAAGCTTCAAAGCTATAAATTTACAGAGAACCCCCAATTTTATTAAAATCCGGAAATTTTATAATAATCAGGGAATTGTTGTCAAATCCTGTAATTATTAGGAAATTCGGAAATTCGTTTAATGATTTCCTGAACGACTTAAGAAAAATTAGACAAGTAAATAATCCTGGAGTAAGAAACGCCCAGAGAATCGTGTCTTATCTTCTTAATATTATTCCACCATATTCTTCATACGGAATTTTTTTTATATCTTTCTCGCAAATTTCCTTTCTCGTAAAATTTTCTTTTGGCAAATTTATTTTCGCGCATTTTCATTTTACAAAATTTACATTTTTCCAATAATTAGGATGTTTTTGAAATTCAACGATTTGCCCCTAATTTGAGTGATTTTTAAAATCTTTAATTTGATAAAAAATTATATTTTGGGAATACCTGGGTATTTAATTATTAAATTAATTAATTATTAATTGAAATAATTGATTATATAGAAATACCGAGAATGGTTATGATGAATGATTAAAATGTTCAGTGAACTTATATCAATCAGTTCATGATTAATTAATTCGAATATTAACGATGATGACTCGTAAAAGTTTACAATAAATATCCTTAAATTTCGAGTAAATATTTTAATAAATTTGATTATTGGGTTACAAATAAAAATTAATTAAAAATAAAAATAAAATATATATTGGTGAATTAAAATAAGGTAAATGAAACACTATTTAATGTTCGAATTAATATTATTTATTTTATTATCAATTAAATTAA
>JANTOP010001941.1:0-18506 GCA_027564815.1 Symmerus nobilis
GTCGAAATAATTTTTTGTAAATTAATTTGAAAGTCAAATTTCTGTATTTTAAAAAAATGTTTTTAACCATTTTTTAAAAATAGAGAAATTTGACTTTCGAATTAATTTCAAAGAGATTTATTAAAAGAAAATCAGGATAATCTGAAAAAAAAACATCCTGCAGATCAGTAGCTCCGATTCGAGAGACGATTCGTACGAGTTAAGCGTCGCTCAAAATGCTAGAAGTCAACCGATTAAATTGTGGGGTGGTGTGGATCGTGCACCGCCCCGGGTTAAGAAATATCCAGCTACTTATGATGATATTTGGCTGGAAATTAATAAATTACTGTCAAATAAATTTATTCATTGAAGCTTGAATTTAAATAAATTATTCAATTTGTCGACTGTCCTCGAATGGTCCAATTACGAATTTTCTTCAGAACTGTTAGGAATATTAATGAAATCGATAATTAATTTTTGTACCAGAAGAAGAAAATTTCGTTTTTTCAAAAAAAAACTTATTTTGGTTTTCAAATTTCAATTTAATTTGAAAAAAAAACTTAGTTTATTTTTTGATAAAATAAAAATCATTAAATCTGTCGATTTCATAATTTTCCTAACAGTCCCGAAGAAAACTGGAATCCATTGGAAATTTTTTTGTGGGATCTGGAAAATCTAATTACGCAGAATTGTTCTCAAATAAATAATGAACAAATTAATTTCTCAAAATTAAAAAAAATCAACCCCCGAATTTTGGGAGGGATATCATTGGGATGAAAGCAGTAAATTGTCACTTTTCCAAAAAACTATCTATAATTTCCTGTGAAATTTTAAATTTTAAAATTTTAATTAGGATTCATTTAGGAGATGAACTAATAAAGGGAAAAAAATCAAACCCTTAAGGGGTTATCTAATAAGTTATATTTTTAAAATCACGTTTTAATTATTCTCTTCCGAACAGGGAAAATATAATAACGCAAAATTGTTTCAAAATAAATATTGGGGAAAGTAATTCCTCAAAATTTTGGAAAAATTAATCTCCGATTTTTGGTTGGTGTTTAAATGTTAATTTTCAGAAAAATACCGACGATTTTTTGAAAAATTGAAAATTTAAAATTTCAGTTTGGGTCCATTTAGAGGATGACCTACTCCGGCTAATGACATAGAAACATTAGCGAACAAGTTGTATTTTTGAAATGATGAAAATTCAATTTTTAAGAAATCCAACAATTTCTAGACCATTTACCTCTCAAACATTATTAATTTTTATTAAATCTTCTATTTCAGATGCGGAAGCACCAGCTAACAGCTTAATTTATAAAAATAAGAATATAATCTTATATTAAGATAAATAAACTAAATTAAATAATTGGAACATGGGCATTAAATTAATTAACACTAGTTGGGCCGGAGGGGAATGGTGTCCCGGATCCTCACTTAGGGTCTTTCGTCCCTTTTCCAAAAAAATTTTACGCAAGTTTGTATATTGCGTTTTGGTTTTTTTTTATTCTCATTCACATTCTTGTTGGTATTACAATTTAGCATGTGATAATTGCGACCGCAGCAGTGCACTATTACTAGTTATATCGTCAAGAAAGATCAATCTTGTTTAATTTATTTTACTATTACTATGTTACGATTACAGTGCTTCTTTATCAAATTATATAATTAGTACTGCTGCGGTAATATACAATGACATTTATACATATTTGTACAATTTGTATTATCGCCTAAATTTATGTGATGAAATTTTATTAATTTTATTTCCATTTATTCCAATCCATTTATTAAACCCGGATGCTATAATTCTTAATTAAATAAGTCGTTTCAATTCTGAAGAATATTTTTCCATAATTATGAATATTACCAATTTTTAATTTAAACTTCCTACTAGAAATTCGATTGTCTTAAAGTATACTTCCCAGAACAAACCCCCCGGAACTGTATAACCCATTCCCGATTCGCGATTTAAATTATCTCTTCATTAACCTATTGAAACAATAAATATACCATAAAGTATCTTATTCATACCTTGTTAAAATCAGTATAACAAGGAATAAAAAAAAAATGAAATAAAAAGACGGAGAAGAAAATGATGGAAAAATGATAAAAGTTTTCCCAATTTCATTCGTTATTTTTCCCATTTTCCTTTCATGGCCACAAAACCGTCTCTATCTTTATAGATACATTCTTTGAACGAATAACTTTTTTTATGATGTCTTTATCACATAATTATTATCGAATATACCACATACATCAGTGTATGTTTAGATTCGGTATATTCATTTCAATTAACAGTAATGGCCATAAAAAATATACGAGAATCAAATTTTAATATGAGTTCGTAGATGACTAGTATTGGTACAACCATTACTAACTCCGTTCCATTACTGTTATTATATCCTAATTTATAACAATATTTTTTTTCTCTCCATTTTCCATACTTTCTAAAAATATACAATATATATAGTTTTCGAAGAGGAAAATAGATAATAGGACGAGAAGTACACGCTCTCGAAATAATGTATTATATTTCAAAAAGTTGTATATCAAAAAAAAAAAAAAAAATAAAGGAACATCCTGACTTTTCTCTGATCCCATACGAAAACCATATATACACGAAATATAATCATTATACCGAACCCACCCCCGACTCCCGTCCTATCTAATATACGTACTGAAACCAGCAATCGGTAAAAGGATATCATATTAAAAATAGTGTTGATATTATAGAAAATATACACTATTAACTTTAACGCCTCCCCTCAAAACATACCACCCTCACATATCCTTTATATATCGATTCTTCAAATATAACGGTTAGAATCGAAATTATAACATACCCTGAGTCCGATATCGCGAAAATACAAATTTTATGACAAAACTTTTGGCTCCGTTATTATTATTGGAAAAGTTTTTACTATAACAATGCCGAAACATCCCGAGAAAAGGGCTTTATAGCGTTTCGGTGATAATGGAATTGGGAGGATAATTGGAATGAAGTACAGAGCATGGACGGAATAATTTGAACGGTCAACAGGTTAAATTTGAATTGTTTTGAATTTTCTGTTCAAATTGTCTAGAAAGTCTATTTTTGAAGGAATTAAAAAAATATAAGTCGAGAGAGGATCTCCTAACTTTACAGTATTGATAGATCACTTAAGTATTCCCCTATTTGAATTGATTTCGAAATTTTGAAATTTCAAATTATACGGAAAATTCTAAACCTTTTTCTTAAGACAACTCATGTAGCAGTAATTTAATTATATCAATCCCCTATAAAATTAGGGGGTTATTTTTTTGAAAAAATGTGTCCTACAATTTCATCCCTATACCCTTAGATTTCATTTTGTATATTAGGATTTTCCGATTCCTAAAAGATTTTCCAAGAATCTACCGAATATTTAAATCGAGGCACGTTTGCAATCATTGGTTCGCGCCGATCTTTTTTCTAAAGAAAAGGAAGAAAATTTGAAAAGAGTTGGTTTTTTTGAAAAATTGTGTCATCAAAATCTTTACGTTAATAACTTGGAAATAATTTAGGGTAACTCGATTAGAAAATTTTTGAAAAAATTCAATGAAAATTTTAAGCAGAAATGAATTGAATTTGTTGAATTTCCTTCTAGTCGTTTCCTGGCGGGATTTTAAAAATATAAGTTCTGAGGGGAGCCCCTGACTTTGTGATATTAATATATCACATAGGTCATGTTTTATTTGTATTTATATCGAAATTTTGAATTTTAAAACATTCCGGTAAATTATAAGGGTTTGCCTGAGAAGTATCCATTTTTCTGGCAGTGGCGCTAATTCAAGAATTTCTTGAGGGGGGCAAGGAAATTGTTAGAGGGGAGGGGGTGGGTTGCATGTTGTTCCTTTTAAAAAGAAATTACTTAAATCGATGAATGAAAAATTTAATTTAGACCAACCCGATGAAACCAATTTATTGGCACGATTTTTTAAAGGAAAAGACTGGGGACTAAGAAGGTTTATGCTTCCATTTAGCCGCTACGGACTCGTCGTCCTGATCTAAATAGGAAACGATTTACATTGGGAACAGAACTTAGAAATACCATTAAAGACATATGGTCTAATTTCACAATACCTGAACTCCAAATAAGCGAAGCCCGAAGCATGGTGTCCCCTCCCAACTTATATGATATCGAATCCCTAAGAAAATAGAATTATAAGAAATCCAATAAATTTTCAAATCTAATGATGTCAATTTTCCTTCCAGGCCAAAATTCATAGATATTGGAGCCGGAGGGTTCTATTTTATTGTAAGGGGATATTGGAATATATTCCTTGCAGAACAAATATATTTCCATGCATTAGTATCTCTCCTTTGTGGATCCAATAGCGGATAATAAGAATTATTCTTGCTAGCTTAGTAGGCTTGGTTGAATTCGGACCACTCTTCGCCATCTGACTGTTAATTGTTAAAAATGGGATTTGGGTCAACAAATTTAGCAAATCGTACAATTTTTAAAAAATGAATAGGCGACATTTTGGCCATTTTAAACGGGAAATGTTTGGCCAGCAAATTATTACTGTCGCGAATTTTTTTTAAATAAATCACAGGGTGACCCAAAAAAAGTCTTTCTTTTACAGGGTGACCCAAAAGTTTTTTACTCGATAATTTTATTCGCTCTTACAGGGTGACCCAAAAATTTTTCTTTTCTCAAACTTTTTTTTCTCTTACAGGGTGGCCCAAAATTTTATTTCTTACAGAGTGACCCAAAATTTTTTTTCTTAAAGCGTGACCCAAAAATTTTTTCTCTTACACGGTGACCCCAAAACAATTTGGTAAACATTTTTCCTCTCTTACAGGGTGACCCAAAATTTTTTCTTACAGGGTGATCCGAAAACCATTTGGACCCAAAAAATATCTCTCTCTTAGGGGGTGACCCAGAATTTTTTCTTACCAAAATCCATTTCGACCCAAAAATGAAACACGAATTTAATTAAATTGTCCAAAAGAAGTTTCACTTCAGCAGTGTGACGCACCACTAAACGCAGATGTTTTTTTTAAATTATTACAACAAATTATTAACGGAAGGAGTACAGTGGAGGTCTTTGGATAAATTTGTAGGGAGTTTTTTGTCTAATTTTCCCTAATAAATTATTAAATAATAGAACAAGTATTAATTATTTATTTAATTCAACTGCCTTCTTTCTAGTATTTAATTTCTTGTTTAATTCTAATATATTTAATAAAGATTGAATTTCTATATCATATTTTTACTTAATTAACATCTAAATATTAATAGCTAATTCAATAAATAATAATTAATAATTATTTCATAATTTTTAAAATAGGTTTAAGTTAATTACAATTATTATCCTTAGCTCTTAATTATTATCTTTATAAATTAATATAATAGAGGTTTTGTGATATAATAAAGTGTTATTTATATCATAATTAATTAGTATTAAATCAATTAATTGTCAGAATAAATAATTATTTAATAAAAATTTAATTATTTCTTTTTATCATAATTTTTGAGTCTCCAATTATACGATTAGGCTCAAATTATTCACCTGGACACCTTGCGAAATAAGCAGAAAATCAATTCCAAGGTTTGGGAACAAAAAATTATTTGAGCCAATTATGAATAAATAAATTGATTTTTTAAAAAATTTAAATATAAATTTCTCGAAATTTCTCAAAATTATTTCCAGAAAATTCGGAAGAAATCTATGGAAATAGAAAAAATATTTTTGAAATTCAAAATATTTTGAAATTTTAAAAAAGACTTATTAAAATCATGATATTCTTTATCTATTAAAAATTATATCATTAGGGGTTGATTAACAAATTGAATTATTAAAATCCCCTTAAAAATGTAATTAAAAGAAATTATAATTGATTGATTTTTGTTCACTTTGGTGACAGTCTCTTAGAAATTTAACGTTCCGGGAAATTTTGTAAGGAATCTGGAAATTATATTATGCGCAATTGAACCTATAAGGTTTTAACTATATAAGGACCCCTTAATCATATATCCAGTCCTCCCAATAAATATTTCTAAAATCCCGTCGGAAATCGATTAAAAAAAATTTATTTATTTTTTTCAAAATTTTCTAATCGAACGATTCAAAATTATTTCTAATTAATTAACAATTAAACTAAAATTCTATTTCCTCGAAATTTTAATTAAAAATCGGAAAATCTGATTATGTAATATGAGTTTTTAAAGAAAAATTTTTTCTAATCGAATTAATTAAAATAATCCAATTATTTCTAATTAATTAAATTGAAGAGATTTTTTTAAATAAAATGTTTTGATCATTAATTTTTTTTCTTAGCAAAAGCTTCGATTTTATAGAATTTTACTGCCAATCTTGCAGAAAATTTCATTTTCCGGGAAATTTTATTCCGTAACCGGAAATTATAATTATAGGAAATAAAACCTAAGGGTACAGTGAGGAAATTGTAAAACATTTTTTTATAGAAAATCAATCCCATGATTTTATGATGGTTTCGTTTACTCTGTATTTTTCTTGCCATGGACTGTAATACTATGGAACTATCGCGTTACATGCATTCTGAAGCACCTAGTCATATACCATATATACTTGACAGAAAATGAGTAAATAAATAGTACCAACCGATCTAGATCTTTAAGTAAGAATGTTGTTTGCATATTTAATTAACGAAAGTCATGAATTTTCGTATGAATACATTGAATATAGTTAGTATCCTGTCTGAACAATAACCAATCCCTTTCCCAAAATAATTTTTTTTTCCGGGGAAAACAAATGTATAGATTTATATCTGGAAAAACCTGATGGTTTTTGTTTTGTAATAGCAATTAATCTTCACTTTGGTTATATTCTGTTGTTTCATAATATAAGTAGCAACCATAACCCCAAACCAAAATATATAGCTACTCTTTTACCGTTATGCTAACTTATTGCACATTATATTGCAAAATAAATGGCTTAACAGTATTTTTAGTAGATATAGATAATTACACGTATATGTAACAGTAGCGTATGTGGGAATATTGGGTGGTTTCATTCATAACTTTTCATTCATTCGTTACGCTACTGATTGGTATGTATCAATCGATTCTATTCATAAATAACACAAATGGTCGGTTCGTATGGAAATTGAGTATTAAATTCACATTAATTTCTTTCAATATGCCAGCAGATAAGTGTTTTAACTGGTGTGTGGTATTTCAGGTACAACAAGGAGTGATTAATTCAAGTTTGTACTTGAAAACCATTATCTTTCCGAGACATGTAAAACAGACACTTCTTCAGCTCTCAGGCACAGGGTGTGGAAGTGTTGTTTTTTCTATAATCTACCTAGAAAATTACTCCTCACTTTCAGAACATTCTGTATGTGTACTAGTATGTAAGCTTAATTCAACATTATTAGATTTTGGGTAAAATGAGGTGAGAACTCCTAAATAATGTTCGGTAATTAGACTAATTTACCGCACATACAAACCAATACTTGGAATAATAATACCTTTAAATAACTGGCTTCCTGGGTGTCTGGGAAAATCGTTCTGGGCTATCTTGCGGTTTTTTAAGGTGGAACCATAGAATTAACCATCAAGTTTAATTTAAATAGACCGAATGCATATTGAGGCGAGATATAGTATGTACTGTACTCGTATATATAAAATCAACAACCGGTAAACATATCAAGTCCTTCTAAATCAAAGTAATGTTGGCCTTATCTTGTAGCAGAAATTTATGAATTTTAATTTCGGTGGACAAAAAAGTACGTATACGTACAAATTTGGTTAAGCCTAAGCAGTCCCTTATTTATTTATTATAAACCCCTCGGTATTTTCTAGAATAATATAGTAGGTAGGAAAACCTCTTCGACTTAATTCTTTTCCCTAAAAGGTTTCCCACTTTACATGAAAAACATTTTCGCAATAAACTTTCAGCCAAAGTATATAATACTTAATTTTACATATTCTTTGATTTATTGGTTTAATTTTTCCACTTTAACATTTCACGCAAGGAAAAAATAAAATAAATGTAAATGTCCGTTTAGAAAAAATATTAGGATGTTGGGATATCCTCCCGCTTGACTTGAAAATTGTATATTGTAACATTTAGGGATTACCCAATAAGTTGTATAATAACCTTCCAGGAAAATGCATGTACCCTACGACGATGTTCCTCAAGCTGTGCTCCCCCCAGGGTCCCCTGTCCGATTACCTCTTTTTAAAACATCCCTTAAATGGGCTGTAAGTGAGATTTTAAAATTTAAAATTTCCTGGGAAATTATAACCAATTTTGCGATAATGCGGTGGTTTAAATAACCACATCCCACTCAAACCCCGACCAAAATTCAGGCATTAATTCTTTTATAAATTTGATAATTTAATTTATTAATCCGATGATCAAGAAATAATTCTGTGTCATTAGATTTTCCAACTCCGGAAGAAAATCTGTGGAAAATTCAGTTCGTTAAATAAAGAAAATTACTAGTGAAATCCATTTTTTTATTTGATAAATTAAATCTGAAGTTTGATTTCAAAAGCTAAAAAAAAGCGTTTACTTTCAGAGTATTTATCTATCTAGATAATTTTCCTTAAAAAACTGTATTTGAGCTCAATTAAAATCACTAAAGTTCACCCTTGATCAGTGGCGTGCAGTCTAACGCGCAGTAGGCGCAGAGCACACCTTCTCGAATCCCTCGGGAAGTTAAATTTATAATCTGCATATAACTAACTAGTTAGATTATTCTGATCAACTTTTAAGTGATTCCACTTCGAAATTTATAAAATAATCCAATGACTTGTCCTAGCACTCCTAAATTTTTTCTTACATTTTCCTACTTCTTTCAGGCTTTTTACCGCATTTTTTTCGACCTTCCCGTATTTTTTATCGATAGAAATTTGCAGTACAATGCCTTATAACATAATAGGCAGTTTTGTGTCTAATTGAGGAGTTATTCAGTTCTGTAGAAATTTGCCTTTGCCTGCAGAATTTATGTCTTTTGTTAAAACAGTCAAAAGTTACAGAAAATCTGCAAAAAGGGTAGGAATTTAGAGGCATAACTAGTCCTTAGACTAGTTTGATTTAGAGGCATAACTTCTCTCCTTTACTCGATTATCTATAATTAATTGGAATTTTCCTAGAAATTGCCTTAGCTTAAATTTTGGCCCATTTTGATTAGTTTTTTACCGACATTTGCTAGCGATTTTCCCAATTCCAATTTTCTCGTGACATCTGCCGCATCATTCCCAAATTTATCCGAATTTTTCCCTACTTTTCATAATACCGACTTCTTCCTATTTTTTATACTTTTTCTCAACGTTTCTTTTCGTAAAGTTCTTCTGGTTTTCTAACATTTTCCTGGAACTTTTAGATTTTCCCGGAGTTTAGCGAATTTTTCCTTATCATTTTCGATTTTTCTCTCACATTTTCTTGACTTAATCTTATCTTTTCTCGGTATTTAATTGAATTCTCTAAATATCGTTCAATTAATTCCTTCTGTCTCTCCTATATGCTTTCAATGATCTTTCATGATTTTTGATGTAAGTTTTCCTGGAAAAATTTGAAATTTCGTGAAAGTACCGATATCTGGCTAGAAAATAGTTTTCAGAATGTAAAAAAATTAAGTACGAAACTTAAAGCTTTCTCTGAGCTTACAGTGGATTGAGAAAGTTTTTAGAAAAAATTTCATATTTTATCTTAATTTAATAAATCGAATAAAAATTGCATTCCAAATTATATAAAACGACATTTTAAATTTAAGCTTTCAATAAGCTTTCGAGATTTTTAAAGGTTTATTTTGAAAAAAATTACATTTCGTTAATGGACCGTTATATGGATAGAAAACAAATTTTTATATGTAAAAACTTAAGTTTGGAACTTAGAGCTTTCATTGCGCTTTTAATAGCTTGGACAAGATTTCTGCAAAAACTCCACATTTCAATTAAATTTAATGAATCGGATAAAAATTTGATTCCAAATTATATTAAACGACATTTTAATTTTAAGCTTTCAATAAGCTTTCGTGATTTTTGAAGCTTTTTTTTGGAAAATTTGAAATTTTGTTAACTTGAAAGTAGAAAGTAGATTTTAGAACGTATAAAATGAGGGTAAGAAAATAAAGCTTTGTGGGAGCTTTTAAGATTGTACGGAGCTTTTGTACGAAAAATTTAGTTTTGATATTTTTATATTTTTCCTCAACTAATTTGCATACTTTCTGCATCATTCATTTTTTTGGATCCAAAGAAAATAATAGGAAAATCCGAATCAAATGTCGCGATGTCCGATATTCAAATTTCTCGGTGCAAGCGTTTACAAATTTTTGATTTTTCTTAAATAAATGTCAACTTTTCTGAAATATTTAATTGTTAACTGTCAAAGCAACTTTCTGAGTTTTTAGATTTTTTTCCGGGCGGAAAAAAAATTTTCGGCAGGCACTCTAGTAATAGCAGAATTGTCTCTTGTTTAACGTGCCTTACATATGCGAACATTTCAAGACACGGATCCCATAGGATCATAAGAGACTGCTCTCGTGCAGTCCAGACGTGCAGCCTGCATGAAACAGACTGCTACCTGTTTCACCGGTGTTTCAAGCACCGAGTTTCCAAACCTCTACCATGGTATGGGATCCATGGTACCCAGGATGAAATACGTCACCCCAACGTCGAGCTTTCGCCCTGCCCGCGATATGGGCACCACAGCCACCATGTTGCACCCAAATAGGGACCTTTCCATATAAGGCCGATGATCGTGTTCTTTTGAATAAAACAAAAGCGTTTGATAGAGATGTTAACCGCACGCGACTGCCCTTGATACAGAAAAGTTTACTGAGAGCTTTTGATAGAAATTTTATTTTGTTCATTTGGAATCAACTTTTTATCCGATTAATTAAATTTAAAAAAATCTAGAAAGTTCTAACCAAAACTTTTCAAAATCGGAAAGCTCAAAGAAAGCTTTAAGTTTGAAAATTATTTTCATATGTTTTGAAACCTATTTCTCTACCAAATAATTTTACTATAACGATATTCCTCATTTTCTCGAAAAAGCTTTATTAGAATCGCTAGAGTATAGTGAGAGCTTTCATTATAAATTTTATTTTGTTTGCTTGGAATTTACTTTTTATCCAATTTATGAAATCCTAATTAAATCTAAAATTTTCCCAAAAAAGCTTTCCAATATCGGAAAAGCTTAGAAAAAGCTTTATCCCTTCGGGTATGATTTTATTCGTTTTGAAACCCATTTTCCAGCCAAATAAATTAACTGCAACGAAATTTTACATTTTCATAGTAAAGCTTTTATCGAAAGTTCCAAAAGTTCACTGAGAGCTTTTGACCAGTTTTCTTTCATTTATTTGGAATTTACTTTTCATGGGATTACTGAATTTTAAATCAAAACTAAAATTTTCCTCCAAAAGCTTTTGTAAACCTTTAAAGCTCCAAATAAGCTTTAAGCTTAGGATGTAGTTTTATATGCATTGAAACCTACTTTCCATTTACATATCTGTGCTACATTGAAATGTCAATTTTTGTAAAAAAAAAGCTCTGTTCAATTCCTCAAAGCTTGTCGAAAGCTTTCAAATAAAATGTCATATTATACATATGAAATCTACTTTTCATTAGATTAATGGAATTAGAAACGATTTTGAAAATTTACTCCAAAAGCTTTTGAAAATCTTTAAAGCACAAGGTAAACTTTAAGTTTAGGATGTAGTTTTATATGCATTGAAAACTACTTTCCATTTAAATAATTGTGCTACATTGAAATGCCAGTTTTTGTAAAAAAAGCTCTGTTAAATTCCTCAACGCTTGTCGAAAGCTTTCAAATAAAATATCATATTATATATGTTAAATCTACTTTTTATTAGATTAATGGAATTAGAAACGATTTTGAAAATTTTCCTCCAAAAGCTTTTAAAAAACTTTAAAGCTCAATGTAAGCTTTAAGTTTGGGATGTAGTTTTATATGCATTGAAATCTACTTTTCATTTAAATAATTGTGCTACATTGAAATTTAAATTTTTGTAAAAAAAAAAGCTCTGTTCAATTCCTCAAAGCTTGTCGAAAGCTTTCAAATAAAATGTCATATTATATATTTGAAATCTACTTTTCATCAGATTAATGGAATTAGAAACGATTTTGAAAATTTTCTCCAAAAGCTTTTAAAAAACTTTAAAGCTCATAGAAACCTTTACATTTTAGACAACTTTCCATTTTAAAATATTCGCCTGAATCGTGATTGAACGTGATATGTCGAAAAAAATTTGAGAATTCCTGGCTTGCGATATAGAACTTTCACCATTTAAAAACTTCTGGAAATTTATCTCAGATTTTGGAATTAAAATTAAAAGAAATTATTTAAGAAAGTTCTCATGAGAAACGGAAAATCATCAACTGTTGATAAAATAATTTCTTAGTTTTGGTGTTTTCCCGCAAGAAAAAAGAAAAGAAAAATGAACTACCAAGAAACGAATCCTCAACAAACTGTCTCCAATTCATGGTGAATCCTTGAGTTTGGGTATAATATGGAACATAAAATATTTTCCTTTATACCGTCAGAGCAATAATTTGTTCTATAGGATTACCATTTACTAACCGTTGAGAAATATAAAAAGATGATTTGCAGCATTTTTCAATTAAAAAACTTTTTCTCGGACGTTTTGGGGGGTGCATTACTGGCCCAATACCAAACCTGTATTTACCCACGGTCTTCCGGGTATTTTCTATTTTTTCTTACATACTGAATGGGGGATGGGTGATGGGTACCAAAAAAAAAACCGCACCTTGTACATTGTTTTACCATTCCCTCATTTTTTTTTTTTTTTTTTGAAATATTAATGTTGTTAATTGAAAAAGTTCTCACATCTCTCCCAGAACAATTACATACAGAAATAAATCTAACAAATTTGTTTGGATTTGTTTCGAGGGAAAAAGAGTGGCGAGGAACTATAACTTTTGAACGATTCCCGTATAGAAAGTCGTTACCATAATTTTTTTTTTCTTGCACCTTCCTACATTTGTATGAATAATTTTATTTATTCTCATGGATTTTTGCCTCAATTTTATTTTTATTTTTTTTTTCCTCAAGACAAACTTTTCAACAAAACAATCCATAAATAAGAAAAACCAATTTTCCATTCAAATGAAAATGTTTTTCCATTAATATATCATTCATTTCGGAAATGTAATTATACTTTAATAAGCTTAATAGTCACCTTTTGAACAGAATTCAAGAGGTGAACGTTATAATTTAAATGATAAGAGGTCTTTATTAGCGAAGCGTTGCATAACTTTTCTTAATTTCTCTTGATATTGTTAGGGTTTTAGGCTTTCTTTTTTATTAGGATAGAGATTTTATGATAAAAATGTCGAAGGTAGTAGATCATAAGGTACTCGAAATTATAAGATAACAAATAAATTTAATTTATAAACTTATGTATAATAAATTGTTATTCATCATTCAGCAAATATAATTATTAAATTATTCTGAAATTATTAAATTTACCCATTTTTGATTTAAATTTAGCTGGAACATCAGCATTCATGGCTTAATTACAAAAAGCTTCCAATCCCGTCCCTAACGATAATAAAAAATGGATCCTGTAACCAGTAAATCTAGAAAAAAGATAATAGGAAATATTAGCAAATTACAAAATTCAAATTTTGATAAACCTACCATATTAAATTATTCAGGATATTGAAAAGGGATGGGTAAATATTTCGCTCAAAAATGGACGAGAACGGTGTTGAAATAGGCCAATTTAAAAATCCTTCGGAAATATAGCCATTTTCCGAATTTTCTGATAATGTTTATTCCATTCATTATTATTATACTATCCATTGTCCATTTATGCTATGAACCGATGTCTGATATTCCACCAGGAAAGGACTCACTTATTTATTCGTTACATCCGAAATGTAATAATTTTCGCCAACAAAGTTGGCTTCTCTTTTGTGAGCGTACAATTTTCAATGATTGGATGAACGAATTCTGCAACAAATATTTTCATGGAATGCGGTATAAATTCTATCATAAAGTAAACGGACATAACTTCATTTTAATCAGAAGTAGTCGTTTATATTTATATTTCTAACATTTGTGGATCACCGAGAAATTTGTATATCGGACATCTCGAGATTTGATCTGGATTTCCCGGTTATTTTCTTCGGATCCAAAAAAATGTAATGACGCAGGAATTTTGTATATTAGTTGAAAAAAAATGCAAAAATATCAAAACTAAACTTTTCAAACAAAAGCTCCGCAAAACTGAAAAGCTCCCAGAAAGCTCTATTTTCCGAACTTTATATTTAACGGTTTAAAATCGATTTTCTATACAGATAACGGTCCCTTACCAAAATTTCAACTTTTCCGAAAAAAGCTCAAAAAATCTCGATAGCTTATAGAAAGCTTAAAATTAAAATGTATTTTTATACGATATAATCTGAAATCGAATTTATTCCCATTCATTAAATTTAAATGAAATATGCGATTTTCGTGCAAAGTTCATTCATACTATTAAAAGCTTAACGAAAGCTCTAAGTTTGGAAGTTAATTTTTTACATTTAAAAATCTATTTTCTATACAGATAATCATCCCTTAACAAAATTTCCAATTTTTCCTAAAAAAGCTCAAAAAAGCTCACTGAAAGCTTAAAACTAAAATATAATTTTATATAATTTAGAATCTAATTTTAATTTGATTCATTAAATTTCGATAAATTATGAAATTTTCGTTAAAAACTTTATCAACCCACTGTAAGCTTAAAGAAAGCTTAAAGTTTAGAGCTTCATTGTTTGCATTTTAAAATCTATTTTTTATCCAGATATCGGTCCGTTCATGGAATTTTAATTTTTTCCCAAAAACATGCTTGAAAAATAGCTTAATTCTGCAAATAAAATCAGGCCGAAAGCTTAATTTTTCAAAGAAAGGGCAAAGATAATTTGCATTCAATTCAATTCACAAAGCTTTAATGAATAAAATAATATTATATTTTAATTGAAAGCTTTGGATAACCTTAATGATTATTGACAAAGTTATTAAATGAAATAATTTCAGTTAGGCGTGCTCTGCGCATCAAACTGCACGCCACTGAAAGAGATTGCAATAGATTATGGTCCAGGGAGGTTCGTGGTTTCTTAAAGTTACTAAAATCGCACACTATTGCCTCTGCAAGTCTCTCTACTTCCTCATAAGAAATATCAGCTAAATAAAATAAAACAGATGAACAGAAGCAATGAGCAAATATTAAATAATAAAATACCTTTAAGGACAATTGTTATATGATTTATATCTCTCCATTTAATCCTAAAATTCTAAATACCCTTTTATTAGTAAAATACCATATCCTCCTAATATCAGTTAAATTTAGAATAAAATTATTTACCCGGAAACAGAAGCTTCTATATGAGCCTTTGGAAGCTGAGATTAACTATTGATATTAAATTTAAACTAAATTAAAATTAAAATTAAAATCAAAGTTAAAACGAAAATCAAAATTAAAATTAAAATTAAAATTAAAATTAAAATTAAAATTAAAATTAAAATTAAAATTGAAATTAAAATTAAATTAAAATTAAACTTAAAATTAAAATTAAATTTTGGTGGGGTTTTGAGAAAACAACTTTTATTTGCATACCGCCGAGCCTTAATGAATAACTTTTCAAAAGCTATTTGGAAGTCAGGCATTTCTACATCTAGAGTCCTTAAATTTACCATAGATACTCTTGAACGATGTACCATTCGATCCTTATGCATTTTACTACTTCTTACTTAAGAAGTTTTTGAGATATTTAATTGAGAAACTGGCGGATGAAATTTATACGAGGATTTATATAGCGATACCCATCCTAATTATCATAACTAAAATTACCCTAATTGTATAAAATCATTTTTAAATAGTAAATCTGAGCCAGAATTATGATTTTAGATGATAAAAGGGCAACTTTTGAAATTTCCGATTTTTGGCAAAGATTTTTGGCACTGTTCTTTTTTAGGGCCATTTTTCAAAAATACACCTAGGAGCCAGAAATATTGAACAGGCATACTCAGGTAAACCTGAAATGATTGACAATAATTTGGGCATACATTTTCTTATGATTATTTTGAGGAAAAAATTTTTATTTGCGTGCCGTCGAGACTTATGAATAGGTTTACGAATTAATAAGTCAGACATTTCTGAATCTAGAGTGCTGAAACTTGACACAAATATTTCTGAAGGATGTACCACTCGATCCTTGTACATTTTATTACTTCTTACTTAAGAAGTTTTGGAGATATTTAATTGAGAAATTGGTTGCGGAAATCGATAAGAATTTTGATTCCACTTTCCAAGAAAATATCTATAATTTCGTGGATAATTTTTAATTTCAAAATTCCACTTAAAATTAATTTAAAAGGATGCCTTAATAGAGCTAATGACATAAAGACTTTAAGGGGTTATTCGAAAAGTTATATTTTTAAAATACGTCAAACATCGATTTTTAGGAAATGAAAATATTTCTGCAAAGTCTTCGATTTTGCTTATCATTTGCATGTTTTTGGTATGTTTTCAATCTGTAGAGATATGAAGTTTCCCAAAAATATTCTTCGGGCCGTGGATAATCTAATTGCGCTGAATTGTTCCTAAATAAATAAATAAATTTATTTATCAGAATTAGAAAGAGAAGAAAAAATCAACCCCCGAATTTTAGTCAAGGTTTCATTCGGATGATATTATTAAACCATCCTAACAAACTTAGGAAGATTGTAAAATTTGTAGAAAAATAACTACCAAACCGATATTAATAATCGAAGGTGTTTTAGAAAGTAGAAAGATAGTAAATTTTATTAAAAAATTAATACAATGAACAAATGAGTTAATTAAAATGTTAGATTTAATTTCAAATATATTAACTTTATCAATCGTATTGGGACTTTTTTTACATTTTACTTAATCTTAATTCAAGTCGTTAGGAAAGAGAAATAAATTAAATTAATTAATGAAGATAACAATTAATAGATAATATAATTAATTCTAAATTTTTGAATAAAAAATTCTAACGCAGAATTTCTTATGAAAATTGCCAACAAAAAACGATCGAATTTATTGAATTTCTTAGAATTCAATTTTTCAGGCAATTTAAATTTCAATTTAAATATTCAATTCAATTCAATTCAAATTCAATATTCAATTTCAATTTAAATATAAGTTGGGATGGGATACCCTGACCGTATAGTATATTGAGAGTTTACTTGGTCTAGGTCTAAATCATACGCTACTTGAATTCATGTCAAAAATCCCCAATTAACCCAAAGAAATTAAATAAACATCCTACAAAATATTGATCATTTATTAAATAATTTAAATAAAAAATACTCAGCACTTACTAAACCTTAAAAATATACTTTTCTAAAATATATTTCATAATTAAATATTAAAAGATAAAAATACAAAAATATTAATAAATTCAAAACAATAAATTTAAGCTTAATAATAATTATTATATGCACACAAATTATGTAATAAATAATTATTATAATTAGTTACTCTACTATTTATTTTATTAGTTTAATTAAAAAAACATTGGTCTTGTAGATCAAAATTAAAATATAAGAAAAAGAAAATTTCTTATTATTAATCTGCTGTAACGGTCTCAAGTTCCAAAAGCACGTTCCGCTTAAGGCACATTCCGTAGATCCAATCATTAGGGGCCAGCCATGAAGCTTCCGATATCGAATGGCACCAGCCAAATAACCAAGCCAGTATCTGCGTTGATAAAGAATATCGAGGAACTCGTATGCTGGCATACCTAAAAAGGAAGGATGGAGTGATGAGTTGGAACCTTAAGAAATTTAAAGGGATCGGTCGGATTATTGTGAAAAAAAGAAAATTGAAAGGAAAAGAAAAAATGAGTTTAGGATTGAGGATATGGATAATTATAAAAAGGAAAGATTTTTGGATCGGAAACTTACGAATTTTTCGGATCAAAAAGTACGGATTGTTAGACTAAAAAGTACAGTTTTGGTTTTGAGTTAGAAGAAGGTGCGGATTTTTTGGACTGAAAAGTATGATTTTTGGATTGAAAGTACGAATTTCAAAAGTACGGGTGCCAGCCACCGCAACGAAAACAAAGAATAGGGTAATTGAATTTTAAATTTGTTCTATTTTAAATTGGATGTTTGCCATTTAGATTTTAGGTTAAAATCCTATAAATTGGGTTGTGATGGCCGCCAAAGCGGGGCACCCGTACTAACGGTAGGAGCAGTTTCGTTGGAGCACCTCAACCAATTTACCAGCAGAATATTAATGTTATTTATTTATTTTAGTTCACTGGTTTCTAATGAATATTTTTATTATTCAATAAAATTAATTATTTTAATTTTTATTAAATTAATTATTTATTAATAATTGTTATTAACTACAATTATTTCCACTTATAAATTATTTTTCATTAAATATCTGTGAAATTATATACCTACATAAATTTCTCAACAAATAATATTTTAATTTTAATTAAATACCTACATAATTTTCCTACAAATATTATCAAATTAATACTAATTAATTACATACAATTATCATT
>JANTOP010001952.1:0-18494 GCA_027564815.1 Symmerus nobilis
TTTTACGGGTAGCCGAAGAAGTGGTATTCATTTATTTTTGTAGGCTGATAATGTACCTTTGTAAATTTTGAATTCATACTCCGCACACTTTTTTTAAACTTGAGAAAGACTCATTCAATTTTTTAAAAATTTTAAAATAACCAACTGTTACTTTCTAATTACGAGTAATTTTAAAACAGACTTTACTAACTTTTAACTATTTATATAATGAACTTTATGAGTGTCCACAACCTGTAACATTAAGGTTTGAACTTCATGACAAATAGATATTTTTTAATAATAATTTGAATTCGTTCATTTTTATTTTCACACCATACCTGTAGTGGAAGGAAACATAGTCCAAAATGGTATTCTGAGAGCGGTTATGATTTTCAAAATGTTTTGAAAATCCTATTAAGGGAAGAGGGTCCAACTCCGGAATTTGACAAAATTGTAATTTCGATAATTTTTAAGTAAATTGTTACAAATTCTACGAATCTCTGTAATTTTCGTCAAGTTCAAAACTCTTTCTCCAGAGCAACTAAAGCAGTATTAGTAGTATACTTAGTATGTTCGTCGTAATTATTTTAACATTTATCTATTTTTACGGTGTAGTACAGCTAATTTTATTATTAATTATTTAAAGTTTTAAGAATTCGTTTAACAGCATTTTATTTAATTTTGAACCAATACTAAGTAATAGCCTATATCATCTATTAATGTCTAAGAACAAATTCATCAAATCGCTTCAACCCATAGTTCAGAAAGAAATGTTTGTAGTGAGTGTTATTTAATAATTATGAAATCTCTCTTAACCTAATCAAAATTCATTAAATATTAGAAGTAATCATTTTTATGGCCCGCCAAAAACTATAGTAAAATATGCTAAAATGAAATGCAGGATTGAAGGTCGAAATTAACCGGATATAGGTCAAAAACGGCCGTAGTTTGATGCTTATCAAATAGCAGAAATAAAAATGGGCCCAAATGGTTGCCGTACGGGACTCCAGATTAAACTGTGAATTTTGGGTTCAATGGTGACATAACATACCAACTTTACAATGTATTATTTCAAAGAAAATTGAAAACACATTTCAAAATTTTCGGGGGTGCAAGTAATGTAATGATTGATGAACTCTCGCTTAGGCACGATTTTAAAAATTAAAATAATGTCTATCTGGTTTGTACCAGTAAAGAGATGCGCCAAGGTTTCAATCAACTGTATTACAACATACCTACCCGTATCTATGAAAAAATAAGAACTGTACAAACAAAAAACATGTAATGTCATCGGTCAAAGGGGGGTATTAAATTTCAACAAGATGTTATACAATTAGCTGTAACAAGGGATTGTAGAAAAACTGTATTAGTACTAAAAAAACATGTCGGTTAATTTTATTTCTAAAAGAACGGAAAATCAGGTGCTGTGGGTTGAAGAGAATCTCTAACCATAAAACCAGAAATATAAACACAATGATGTCCAAACGAGATATAAGGAAATTTTCATATAAAGTATAGAAATGAATCGACTTACCACTGTTTATTGTATTTGATTCAGCGTCAGCAACGTCTGTCCGTGATTTTTTAAGTGGTCGTTGCTCTCCACTCGCTATCGATAATTCTTCCTCATGACTTGAACTCAATTCATTTGTGTCTGGTTTTAATTTATCCAAATTTTTCGTATGATTTTCATCATCTAAACTACTGCCTAATATACTGGAACTGGATGCTCGTCGTTTTGATGATGTTGATTCATTTTCTATGTAGATGACAATTTCAACATTACATTTAATAAAATTCTATTAATAAATATACCGTTTAATGGATTTTTTGGTGTACTTGATGCCCCGTCACCCAACAGTTCTGGCGGACTTGATGGCGGAGGTGTATGTACTCGTGAACCGGATGGTTTTCTTGATATTGGTGCCGATATTGATGGTCGTCGATTCACTAAGCTAAGTGGCCGACCATCATCTGAATCCCTATCACCAGTTGATCCTTTTTTTTAAATAGTTTATTAATATAAAATTCATTTAATGAAATGTATGAACATTTTACCTTGTGGAAAACATTGTCCATAATTCTCTTTATTACATTGCAACACTTTGTGTTGGATGAACTTTACAATGTCGGACAATGCAAATGTTTTTTGACAGGACCCGCATGTTAGGATATCCTGTGCTGTTTCTGGTTCAATTGTATCAGAGTCGGCTGGAAAGAGAAGTGCGATCGGGGAAAAAACATTTGTTAATAAAACAATGAATTTTTTTTAAAAATTGTTCATAGGAAAAATGATATTTTATTCTTATTATGGGTAGCGCAAATGTAATAAAAACAAAGGTTATGTGATAAGGTTATGGAAAATGCGATAAAATTATACGGTTAGAAGTGTTTTAATAAATTAAAAGGTATTACCTACAAACAACACTTTTGTCATCGTCAACATGAAACATTCTTTTATTTTTTCGATAGGCAATTTCCATAATATACGGGAGATAATAAAATTGTATATTACTCGTATATACAATCTACCGAAATACCCTTTGGCCGTTAATGCCAGACTACTATTTAACGGACATATTAAATCGGTACTTCGAAAGAGAGTTAAATATTAACGAAAATTATTGTTTCTTGGTATGAGGCAAGGATATTAAGCAGGAGTAATTTTTCCAAGTCGATAAATTAATTGATTTTTGGGTGCCGAAACAACTATACATTTCAGAATTCAATTCACTTTTATAGCCTCTTCTACACTAAATATATGTGAAAAATATATTCAGATCTGCAAATTGTGTTCTCATTATACTTAAAATTTATAGACAATCATCGAAGATATCTTACTGTTTAGCAATAGCATAAAATATCTATTTATATACGTCAATATCTATAGGACTTGCCCATTTATCCCATTATTTCTATCAAATAGGTTCATATTTCAAGTAAGATTTACACAATAAATTCGAATTAATATCGAATGGAATGAAAAAACAAGTAGCTCGTACCAAATATGGCTATTGTATGTTTGGATATAGAAAGGAAAAATCAATTCGATAGGTTTGAATATACTCGTATACAATACGGATAATTTTATGCAAAAGTAGGTCTAAATGGGAGTACGAGTCAAAGTTATCCATCAGATTTATATACTCTTTACACGGGTCGGCATAATATTCTTACAATTATATATAAGACGAAAACTTAAATGAAGATAAAATAATGTATACGCAATCATAAATATTTTCATAATCTTAGATCAGGAAAAATAAAAGAATTATTTTATATAAGAAAAGCCCATCAAGACATTATAATGGGTTCTAATAGTGAATTCAAATAGTATATTTTTGAAATAAATCTCGATGAAAACAAAAAAGTTTGTTAATATTTGACCAGAAAATTAATTCTATTTCATTCTAATATTGATGTTTAGTAAACATTTTCTTTAATATTTTTCCTATCCGTTTCTTTTATTTGTAAGTTATGGTTTAGGTTTACGAGGCAAATAAATCAAATATAAGAGTAGACAGAAATTTTGCATGTCCTATTTATAGCCAGCTCCAATCTCATCACACTGATCTGATCGGATCACATTTGGGTGAGACATTATGCTATGTTATATACTAGTATTTATACTTCTGGAAGCCTTCCCTGGCCGGCCCAACAGTCATCGTTTACAAGTTTTATAAGTAAAATATTTACATTGTTCGGAAATTTCTCAGTATTATCACTTAAAGTTTAAAATAAAAATGTACTTTATTAAATAAAAAATTAGTTTATTTTAAAATTAACTAGGTAATATCACCATGGTGAAATTTAGTCGTTACTTATGTTATAGCCTGATACACCTGTGTCGCGACTACCAACATGACCACTAATAAACGCTTATTAATGACTGCAAAAACATCACAATAACTTGGGACATTCCAATAACCTGAAATTAATATGCCATCAAAATTTATATTTAGTCATCAAAATAAGTGGCGTGCGGTCAACATCTGCATAAAGTGTGCAGAATTTTATAACCCCTTAAATGTTACAGCCTTTATCATATGCGTTTTCTTTGTTCAAGAGAATATTACAGTGCTATTATACTAGATTGCTCGTCGAATATTTTCATCCGGAAAAAAATGTAAACACGCAGAAAATTGCTTTGACACAGTAAAAATACAAAAATTAAATACTTCCGAAAAGTTGAAATTTATCTAAGAAAAATTTCAAAAATTCGTAAAGGCTCGCACAGAGAAATTTGAATATCGGACATCACGACATTTAATCCGGATTTTCCTATTATTTTTTTCGGACCCAAAAAATTGTTAAATTGAAATGCAATATGAATATGAATATGAATAATGCAATATGAAAGCATATCCAAACTATTAAAAGCGTAACGAAAGCTCTTTGGAACTTAATTTTTTACGTTTAGAAATCTATTATCTATCCAGATATCGGTAAATGGGTGCGAAATTTCGAAAGCTCATTGATGGAAAGAAGGACAATGAATGCCTTCTTGATAATTTCGATTCAATTCAATTATTAAAGCGTTTTTAGAGATTTTAATTTTCCAAAGAGCTTTTTAGCGAGAGTTTCCGACTTAATTTATATTTACTTATCGCGAGTTAAAATAGATATGATATTGAATAAATAACGTTTTAATTAAAACTTTGGATACGCTTTTGGAAGTTTCTTCATACTCTTTTCAGAAAATGTTAAATTTCAAATCGTTCAATTATATAGAAAATAGATCTGTATTAATATAAAATGATGCTTTTTAATGAAAATTGTTGTTGCCTGTAATGAGCCTTTGGAACTTTCCTAAAGGTTTTTCACAAAATCCTCAATTTCACTGATTTTAAATTATTAGGATGGCAAATAAATTCGAAAGCGGATAAAGTCTTATCCGATACGATAACTCCACGTCGTTGGGGAGTATATAGATTTTAGAAAACAAGACTTCAAGTACCACATATCTTTCACTGATCGAAAGAATTCCCAGATAGGTGGACTATTGGCAGAATTTCGAGACTTTTATGATAATGTGTGAATCCAACTTATGTGTGATTTCTATGGATTGTTCCTCCGTGTAGGGCGCCAAAAACTCAGACATATATTATATTACATAGACAGCTAGAATATTCACATGGTATATCATATTGGGATGATCCCTGCTTAAAGTTACAAGTGGTTATGCTCAATAATAGCATCTACTACCTTATTAGGCCTTTGATCTTATTTCCTAACTTTAAAAGGATATTTCTCGTTTCATGTTTACCACTTTCAAGGATTTGTTCCACGAAAACAGGAGGCAAAAAATAAAAAATTCCCAAGTGGTGCGATAGACACTGACTATTCGCACAATATACAACTAGGCCAATGCAAATAGGAAGTATAGTTTTTTCATATGCTGTCAACCAACTTGAAGAATGTAGTTTTGAGAGAAACGCGTTCAAAGTTTTATTGGTGGATTATTTTTTTATGAATTATACATTAACACAACATTTAAGAAATCACCAATAGCCATAGCTATTCCTGGACTAGTATATATACTATATAGTTATTGCTAGTATATTTGTCTGCTGGGTTATCCGATATCTATGCCCGAATTTCAATTAAACCGCGTAGAGTTTCCGGAAATCGGAAATATTGAATGGGAATGCACAACGTACCATCATGTGGCGTGGATTATTTGATTAACCGATTTGTTTAATCCTATATCTGATAAAACGGATCTAATCTGATCTGATGGCGTTCAAAACGAAGGCATAACGAACTACCTATTCAACGCACGAATTAAGAACGTCTATAGACAGGCTTAGGCTCTCCGAATCTGCTCTGCACAAACAATCAAGCATGATGTCGGAAAGAGATCTCTTGATGTCCGCGATTTTTTCCTTAGTAAATTTCTGGATATCGCCGGTAACTATTACAATATTCTACAAATCGGCAGAAAGTCATGCACATAACATAAATATCCCCAATTATGCAGCAGTGAATTGAACGAAAATGAAGTAAGAAATTTTTTAGAAAAATTTCATGAAAATCGAAAATTTTTTTTTTAAAATTCAAATATTTCACGGAAATTGTATGTTTATGAAAGTTAAATTCAAGATTAGGAAACAAGTATCGCAAATTTTGTTGAAAATATTGTAGTAATCCGAACCTTTGCTAAACATTTATTAAATTTGCCGACTTTCTACAATCATTTGATTTTCACGAAGATAATTCAAACTTTTATAAGATTTATAGACCTGAAGCCAGAGACAAAAAAACTGTAATTTTTAGTGGTTTTGATGATTTCTAATATTTGCGTAACAAAATTTTGTTGGGTAACTTCAAATTCGCGTTCAGCACCCAAAAAAAAACTTTTTATAAAGACTTTATCCGCAAATATATCGTCACCCACATAATCCAAAAACCATATTCATATCGAAATTTAACAAGTCGCGAAGAAAGATTTTCTTATTTTCTATATGATTTGTGGGTTCAATTTCATAATTTTATTACAGCATAATTAGATTTTCCTTTGGTTTTTCCTAATATATAAATCCTCCTAATAAATCTACCATCGAACAGAAAAAAATATACTTATGACACTTTGTTTATTTAGTTTTTATCGGATTTAGGAATTCCATTCCATACGTATTCCTCGTCCTGTTCATATAGAACCAAATAAAACTATTCAGTAAATAATTCAATAAATTGGACGACATTTGGGGATTGTGAATATCGTTTGAAGGCAATTGGCTAATGTCAAAAGGTTAATTCAAACAATGCCAATATATTCAATTTATATGATGGGTATATGGCGAATGACACTATATTTTCGGGTCGTTTTCTCGGAACCAAGATATAGTAATTGAATTAATAAGTATAATTTAATAAAGGTACGACACGGTTAAACCGTTGCAGATATTTATGTTCGAATGAATAAACTGGCACACGATTTGATTGAAATGTCGAACGATTTTCTATCAATATTATTAAGAAAAGATGTTTTCCGAAAATTATTTCTCGCTACATTATCTGACATTTAACATCTTCAACAGCTTCCAATATTTATTAAATAACCCTTTGGCCATTTGGTGCGTAAGATAATCTTAGTGGTGAGGTATTACGAATAAAAAAGGATATTTAAACAATAATCGAAATCGAGATTTCACTTGGTATTATTTGAGAGGTATTAACACACGGAAAATATATTTTTATAAAGAACGTGCCAAAACAATATCCGAAACACATCTGAATATTATGCAACATCTGTCATTGTCATACGAAAATATAAAGGTTATTCAAATAAAAGAATATCCGCAAAATATCAAAATTAATAACCGAAAAAAAATTTTTTTTCGTTATTCAAAAGAATTTGTAACAAAAGGACGAGGAAAAATCGGTTCATGATGAAAATCATGAAAATCACAACCCTTGTAATAAACGAAATAATCAATTTTAAGAATATAATAAGTGCCCAGATAAATTTATAAGTCGCCCACTATTACAATAATGATGATGGCCAATGGATAATCCTGCGGAGAAAAAAATGCATTTTATGAAATTAGAAGGAACAATGAACGATAAAAATGTCCCTTTCATTTTCAATTTCTGAAATGGTCATTAGATGAGAGTAAAAATGGAAAATAGAAGAAGGGTCGATTAGAACTCACATATTATATTCCATATAGATATAGATAACCTTCAATTGATTTGTAAGCTTCTCCCGATATGCCCTTCAAATTACTACTTTATGGGGTGGGCAGAACATATTTCGAAAATGTATTAAATATAATAATTTGCAATATCATGGCCTAAAAACTGTATTTTTCTATAAAATTCGATTTTTACTCTATTTCGAATACAATGTGTGGGTTGAATTTTCCAAAAGGAAAGTTTTATTTGTGGGAACAAAAGAAAAAAGGAAAAATTATATTAATATTTTGGACTGATGCAAATAATGGTTGTGCGGATTAACACCCATCGGAATATTGTATTGCGTCCGTTGTAAAAGGTTATATTTTTTAAGAAATTAATAACTGGGACAAATAAGACATCTACTTCTGCAACCTTCAAATTAATAAAAATGTTTGCGTTGGCTCCCAGCGATTGGAAAATCAGAAAATATCTGACAGAATAGATATAGAACAGAGATGGGGAACGTTTTTGAGAATTGGGCCAAATTTACTAGATCGTGGGTCGCTAAGTCAGTGGCGTCACTTGGAAAGAGGGAGGGGAGGATGGTAAATAACCCAGAGTGACCCAAAATTTTATTTCTTACAGGGCGACCCAAAATTTGTTTCCTTAAAGCGTGAGCCTAAATTTTTTTCTCTTACAGGGTGACCCAAAAAATTTGTCTTACAGGGTGACCCAAAAACCATTTGGACCCAAAAAATTTCTCTCAGAGGGTGACCAAGAATTTTTTTCTTACCAAAATCCATTTCGACCCAAAAACGAAACACGAATTTAATTAAATTGTCCAAAAGAAGTTTCATTTCAGCAGTAGGACTAAGCGCACATGTAAATGCTTACAGGTTATGAATATTGGATTTGGTTTTTTTTCATAAATGTTTCAGTCGAATTTTGACAGCTCTACTCCTTAAATAAACTGACACCCGTGGAGTAAATTTACTTAACAACAAATCGAGCGTATTTACTATGGGGGGTATTAGATATACATACAGCGATGGTAGAAAAAAAAGCTCTCGCTAAATCGCTTATGATTATTTTAACTTTGTCCGCGAGAAATCTTAGTTAAATGGCTATGTTAGGATGTAGACGAAAAGACGTGTGCAGTTGTATTAAGAAATATAAATCCACTGGCGAAAAGCTTCACAATTGGAAGATCGTCGGATAAAATGTCTTTCTTTGAGGGACATATTCAAAATAGATATGGTTGTTCGTAAAGAGTTTCTTGACGCAGATGGAATGGAAACAAGCGCTGAAACAGTGCGACACCGTATTTGGGAAAGCAGCATAAATGCTGAATTACCTGCAAAAAAACCTATTTCGACACTTACTATAAAGAGAAAACGATTAAAATAGCATAGTGCACGAAGAGTGAGCAACATCGGAATAATTTATAAAATTACAATACTTTGGTATCACGTTTATTTCTATTAAAATACGGTGAATTACGATTTTTATATAAATTAAATTTGAAGATATAATGTATATTACATACGGAACAAATATAGTTATTAAAAATTAAAAATCAATTGCAAAAATTTAACAAAAATTCGTTATTTTCATGCTCAATCCTTTTTTATGATCATTATTGTATATACATAGGTATACTTTATTTTTTAATATTTTTGATTGTCAGTTTTCTCTTTTATGATTTCAAAAATAAGTTCAATCAATCAACGTGTGTCAGTGTCTGACCCGCGGGTCATAGGTTCACCATCACTGGTATTGTGTGAAAAACCTAACCAGGTAATAATAAAATATTTTCGAGCAATAAATATTTTAAGGGTCTTTCCGACCATCCTGCCGCCTTTACAAGTTTACGGCTTTTCCAATTCTGTTTCCGACCATTTCCATATCAGCCAACTTTCCTCTGACTTTCTAGACGTTATTTAGGTTTTCTCGAATCTCCTTAACCCCCAATCTTTGTAGACTATCCCCAACTTTCTACTGATTCCCGACTTTTCTCGAGTTTCAACTCATTTATAGAGTTACAGAGTCGAAATAGTTACATCTACCCATTTTTTTTACTAATGGGATTTTAGCGATTTCCAATTAATATAATAATAATTAGTTAAATTAATAATAATTCATCCACTTAAATTTTAAATGCATAAAAATAAGTCTAAAAGGGGTAATATTTTCCGTAAAAATCCAAAACAATTGTTCTATACATTTTTACATTACTGGTAATTATCAATATCGATACAATTTTACCGCCAATCTCATATTAATCGATCAAATTGGCTACTTTAAATTCATTTTCATTGTAAAAATATTAAGAGCATAATGTTTTTGATTTGTTATTTATTTTTACAATAAAATAATCTTTTTGTCGGCACATTTTTAAAATCGCATTTGCCACAATAAGTGTTTAAGTATTTAAGTATGCCCAACCCTTTTATTTTAATTTTTTTTAAACCGTAAAATAATGATGGTTTAATATTTAATAAATAATTTCAATAAAAATAAAAATTGAAATAATTCATACACATGGCTATATGTAAAAAAATTCATTTAAATTTATTTCCTTAAATTAAATTAACTTTTATCATTCTTGATAATATCTTCCAATGTCAAAAAATTTTAAGTTAAATAATTGGATCGTTTGGATTTCGAAAATTAAAATTAAAATCGATTGTGTTCAATATAATGATCAATTTGTCAATTCGTAGGTTAAAATTAGAAAGTCTACGACCAGAAAAATTACAGTTATCCCAAAAAACAGACAATAAAATAAATTAAATTGGTGATAACTATCTCAGAAATTATATCCGATATCATAAATATTTATAAAAATAAATAAGAAAAATATAACAAGAAAAACATTGATTAACATAATTTCCCAATACAATCCAGTCATGTTATTGATACCGACAATCAATTGCTTTATAAATACATTATTATTAAGGGCCACGAATTTCCATCAAATTAATAACCACAGCAAAATATATTTATTTATATTTGGGAAATTTATTCAGAAAGGAAAACATCCCTCTCACTGTTATCGATTTACTGGCAAAACAAAGATTTAACCTCATTACATTCAAATAAATATTCGTTCATTCGATGGATTCTTTGGAAAAGTCACTTAGAAAATCCCAACTATAAAAGAAAAAATTAGGAATTTTCCCATTTCGAGTAATAGGAAATTGCTTCTAAATTGCTAGCATTTTGATAGAAAATTGATCGGAATTATGTACTCGTATATTTATACTCGTATATGTTATATTAGATAAAACTATACTTTGTTGTTTAAATTTAGATATTTTCTCGTTATCACACAACCAAATTATTACATCGTTTTGTTTATCATATTTGGAAAATCTTAATACACGGTGTTATATTTTAGATGTAGTATGTTTATATATAAATATAAGTAAATGTTATTTGGGAAAATCGATGAAGATAATAAAAAGAAAACAAATCTATATATAACATCAAAACCAATATAACACAAGGATTTTCAAAATCTACACAAATCTGAATTTGAAAGTTTTCAAACTTTGTTTAAATTAAATTTAAAGTAGAATGCCTGAAAGTCCCTTCGGGTGATACAAATATAGACCAAAGATGATATAATTTATTGCAATTTTCAGGATATATTTTCTGAGAATTGTAAAAATGTGTAATTTTCTTTCAAACAAAAAGAACGATTTTTCTTCATAATAGAAATTACGTAATGTAAAGGAACTATAGAATTAAAACTAAAATTTAGCTGAAATTCTTCTAAAATTAGGATTTAATACTAAAAGACAACTTGTTTATTTGAGTAACAACAATAACAATGGATTGTTAAACATTTCCGAACATTTAAAATTGAAGTATATTTTTGTTTAGTTATACCAAAATTTTCACTGATTCAACTTCCAGAGCATTTCTGTCCCTTTTCCATTACTGCACAGTGCAGGGAGAATAGATACGCCCAATAAAAGCATTCCTATTGACAGCAAAGTCTGATAGGAAACAAGTATGATTTCTTGGGAAGTTTTGTGGCGATATTATTAAATATTGAATTGTGTCTGTGTGATATTTCATCGGTCAGATCATATTATGTATTATTATTAAGGGAGATGCACCTGTTGTGGGCACGCTCCGATTATGGACGCCAGTGAAAAGTGAAAAGTGATTGGGTAATATTTTGAAAGTGAGATAGATCGAAGTGATTTAATTGGAAAAGGTGAATGTAATGCATATTTATGCAGCATTTTTATTACCGTTTGTGATTCAATATTGATTTCAACCAAAATGTTCGCACAAAATGTTTTTTTCCATTGAAAAAATGGCGGCCATTCCTGGTTATGGGCATCCTTGTTTTTTGTGTCCAAAGTATACTCATGCGCAGCCATAAAGGACGGAATTTTTCATCGGCTGCTCAAGCAAGCGCGTTTTGTCAAGTAAGAGCAAGTAGGAGGAGTAAGTGTCTTTCTTCGTTTCTCTTGTTGCTCTCTCTTGCGCGCGGTTTGAAGTGTCAATGTAAACATCGGTCTCAGACGTTAAAGTGGCAGTTCGCTGCGTCGTAGCACAATCCACTGATATTAGTGTTCTTATGCATTTTAACGTATTTTTAGCCATGTCAACCCCGTAAAAAGCGTCCGATTCAGAGAAAATGGATTTTAATGTGCTTTTGTTTTGTTTAATGGACAAGAAGCCTACAAACTAAGCTAAGGCGTATGGAATTCCTCGAAGCAGGCTGTAACGCTAACTGAAGAGAGTGGGAGCCAAGTTTGACAACATTTTATCCTTTGAAGATGGTGTTTTGTTGGAATTCATCTATGAATGTAGCCAACGCTCAGGAAAAGGGCTATGTGCAATACATTTTGAAGTGCGTGAACCATTATTATGGCCTAAGCATCAACGAGCTCCGAGAATTGGATTATAAATTCGCAAAGAAACTCGCACTTGACTACCCGGTAATTTGGAGTGAAGATGGGAATACCGGCCGTCACTGGTACTCAATTGTGTTAAACATTCGCCCACTTCCCCCGTCTTACTGCTTCTTGACAATCATATGTGACATCTATCCGTCGAAGCCATTGATATTGCCGGTGCCAATGTAGTGGATATGCTCTCCTTCCCGGCGTACTGTAGCCACAAATTGAAGCTATCTTCGGACCGGTGAAGACTTATTACATGTCACAGTGTCCCGCTTGGCAAAATACACAATGCCAACAAGGTAGGATATCTCATGCGTGAAAATTAAAAACCTTGTTGTCTCGATCAATTTCTAGGCATTAGAAATCCGTCATAGCTGGCTTGGTCTGTAAGACTCTTGATCTCGCTTTCACACCTAAAGTCATTAAATCCAGCTTCAGAGCTACTGGAATCTCCCCATACAATCCAGAGATCTTCGGCGACTCTGATTTAGCAAAAGCAGTTGAGCATATGCGCTAGAAGCAGCCTGCGAAGCTCGTGTTTACGAACGCATGCAGAGTCGTATCGTCGTGCTTGGAACCGATGTTGAATGTGAAGAGGTTGTGCTCACCACACCAGAGCCTACAACATCGAGAGCGTCTTCAGTGAGCTGCCTATTACTTTTAGAAGAAGTTGGTCCTTTGCAAGAGGCTACACCAAAGAAACCTTTTAAGCGTGGTCGAAAACCAATACAAAGCGCCGTGCTTACTTCTCTTCAATGTATTCCTACATTGGAGAAAAAGCAGTTAAGCGAGCAACTAAGCAGACATCTGTATCCCCCAAGAAAGAAGCGCAGAAAACCAGCCAAATCGCCGGCCGAGGAAAAGAAGTCTCCACCATCTGACGGTGATGGACTTCTGCATCATTTATTTGAAGCTCCAGCCACGGAAATTGACCGCCGCAAATTCCATAAAATGCAACAAATGTCCTCGGCTTGTGCATTTGAAGTGCGCTGACATGCGTGCCAGCTACTTCGCATGCAAGCATTGTACTTCTGATTACGAAGATGGTAATGAATAATATGGAAAATGTCAGGCTTGTGGAGTAAATAAACTTTTATTTTTTCTGTATTCGTGGTGATTTTTTTTTCTAATTATTCCATTTTGAGCCCATTTTCCAAGGGTGCCCCACCGGGTACAAATTTTTTCTTGGCCAAAAACAGTCATCTCATACAATCGGTACCTAATAATTTTTTTTCTAGTTGACAAAATCAATACAGTTGCTTCAGCAAAAAGTTAGCTAAGATCTCTACATCCATCATTGGTATCCATATGTCTACATAATATGAACTTGACTAAAAATTACGAGCCAAAAACAAAAGGGTGCCCACAACCGGTGCACCTCCCTTATATAATTAAACATATTTATTTTCAAAAATCCAAACAACCATCCTAAATCAACCAACTTTGATTTCTTTGGAGAAAACCGTTACTAGTAAATGCGGATTATAGATAATTGCCATTGCGAAAAACAAATTCTTTTCTTTTCACTGATACATCGAACTGATAAAGATTTTTATTCTTTTTAAGGAATAATGAAATTACTACAAACTTATTTAACCGGGGATGCATTATTAATAGTAAAATAAAAGTACGATACTCATTGGACTGGGGGAAGAGTCTTGCAGTTTCTTATGAAATACATAAACTAGAATACATCTGGGTAAATAACTTCCAAAGGTCGTCATAAAAATGTTCAAACAATTTCTAAAATATGTAAATTAAAATAATCAAAATACTCCATGCGTATCGGTTGGTAAATAAAATATTATAGTCAATATTCTACTGGAAACTTATGTTGGCTGAACCCGTCATAAGATTTCAATTCAGTTATTTCTTATTTTTGATACATAATTTATCGTTTGATTTACCGAAAACTCTTGTAATTATCACCATGAC
Organism: Symmerus nobilis; assembly: GCA_027564815.1. NCBI lineage: Eukaryota > Metazoa > Arthropoda > Insecta > Diptera > Mycetophilidae > Symmerus > Symmerus nobilis. The sequence goes on from JANTOP010001952.1 coordinate 14,460, forward strand.
CCTCAAGGGATCGAACAATTGGATTAGGTTAACAAGCGATCTTTGGCACATGCCAAGGTTGCAACCCAAATAGGATTACGTTCAAATTTCTACATACGCAACTACCCAGAAAGAAAAGAATGGGATAATTGGGGGTCAAAAGGTAAAAGTCTTATATTCCCATTTAATTCCAAGAAATTGAAAGAAAACAATAATAACAATTTTCCCACAAATTTATTCAGGATATTTTTTTCCTTATTTATTTCTTTTTTTTTATTTGGTCGAATTTCCAATACAATTTGGGAAAACTTCTCGGTTCGATTTGCTTATTATTAACGGTTGAATTTTCTCATTTTTTGTCTCGATATAATATGTGATATAAAATCCATCCATATGCCTATCCTACATATAAAGTTATGATGTGGTTATTGTGGGATATCCATTTAGTATTCGTATATCTAGAGATGATAGTTAAAAAAAAAAATTCATGACCACTAATAAATTTGATTAGGATGTGTCAATAATATGGGTAACTAAAAATTGCTTAGGGTTCGACAATCGAGAAAAATATCGAGATATTTTATTTTATTTTATACATTTTTTTTGTCGGATAACAATAGCACGTTCGCATGTTATATTGTTATTAGCCATTGATATGAAGCGTTCTTATATTGGGACACATACGGATATTTATGAGACATATGTAGGAGGACATATTCGGAGTATAAAGGGCCAATCATGCGACAAATTTTCTATGTTAACAACGCCGTAATTATTTCGTTATATAAATATATATTATACAGACAATTTATTGAATATAATATTATACATCATTTCTATTTTCATGCCGCAAAAATCTGTATGTTTATTTAATATTTTTTTTTCCTCAAATCAATTTGTCATGTTTTAGCATCTCAAAAAACCGATGTAACAGTTAGGCATGCTAAAATAAATATCCTTAGGTAGACAAAAAAGCTGAAACTATATCACCTACCCTTATATATAAGGTGTCAGACCATTAAGGATTTCCGTTCTTAAACACAAACACATCCTCCCTCTATCCACCAAATTTAAATATGGTTCATTATCGGCATGTTGTAGTAAAACATGATTTTATATAAGATATCATTTTACAATATAATATAGAAATCTAACTTTATGTGCCCCCGATCCATGTCGAAGCGGTCGGTAAAAATATCTAATACTGTCCAATACCAAACCAATGTTTCATATATGTTTAAAATGGTATATTCAATTATAATATTTACACAAAATATATCTATCACTTGAAATTTACAAATTGCTACAATATTTCTGGATGATAGTTATATATGATTAAAATATACGTTCCTTTTGGTCCTTAAATCATGTCTACATGATGTGATAGAATGTCTACCATCATCCGAAACACCCACCCCATACTGGTTCAATAATTTACAACATATCTGAAAATCGGTCTTATTACGGATAGTTACATCCAACGAGTAAGGACATTACTGTACATATAGTCAGCATAGTTAGATTTTCGTCTTGCGGTCTGTACATTTAATCGTTTCGTTAAATTTTCTCCCGTATATTGGATAAAAGGAAAAATTAATAAAACTAGATAAATGATGTGGATCTCATTCTACTAAGGATATGGAGGGGCGGTTAAAAGTGTTATTTTTACTATTTATTAACACTATTTATTTTCCTGTAATTTTCCCTCGTTTTCGAAAAAGTAAAATATATACACATCTTAGACTTTCTTCCTGTCTTCGATATCGTCGAGAAAACAGAAAAAGGGTGAAACAAACTTCTATATAAGAAGTTCTAATTAAAAGGATAAGGTTTAAATGTTTGTATAGGAGAGAAATGTATCTAGGAAATTTATTTCGTAAATTAGTAATCCGTAGGGTAAAGGAATATTTTTGCTATTAAAAAACTGAAACAAATCATCAGGAATTGAGGTATCCGATTTCAAGTTTGATCTAATTAGGTAAGAAATTAAACTAGTCTATTATCTAGAACCCTGCTCTGAACCAATATTAATTATTAATAAACTTTCTAAATAGCGGCGAGTAGAATGATATTATAAATTATGCATACGCAGAATAGGACTGATGGAACATTTCATCACGTCCTTACCTATTAAGCCTTATAATTTTATCATTTTACGTAAGCATTAACATTTTAACTAGGAACGCTTTCAGAAAGTGATCTCTATAAAACCGTAAAGTCCTATCAGGAGATTCGATATCTCGAGGATCAATATGAAGAGCACGAAAGGTCAAAATGGCATCTTTGGCTCAGCGAAATTCTCTCAAATCAAATGAAGAAAACATAATAATATTCAGAGTTAAATGTAAAGGAAATTCAAAACCAGGCAATAGAGACAAATATTAGCCCATCAAGCACCTATGCGAGAAAGGCAGAGAATAGGGGATACGTAAATAATAGGGGATAACAGCAAGCGCTTAAGCAAATATTGCAGTTGGAGGTGTATACTCCACCGCAATTAAGTTCATAACATAATCCGAGAACAGATCAAACCTTCTCCTCACTCGGACCAACCGCAAAGAGTTCAAAATTAAAAGAGTGCTCTAGATAATTATAATTTTTTTTTGGAAAGATCGGTTTCAGCTTGTCAACTGTAAGTACAAAATAATTATACTTTGTTGTTATTTTTTTTTGTAACTCATTTCCTCTTCCTTTCTTTACTGTTCAATTGGTCAGCTGAGGCTTAAATGGGAGTTTGTAATTAATAATAAATTCGTACCTAACTATCAGTAGCGTCCGGTCATCATATCCATGAGGTGTGCAGGATTTTATGACCTGAACAAAATGTTACAGGTTTAATCACACATTTTCTAAGACAGAAAACATTAAACTCAAAAATTGTCTAACATTCTATAGAAAAACATAGATTAGAATTTCTAGATTGGACATCCCATAGATTAGAATTTCTATAGCATACAGTAAACAGAACTTACCGTTAGGAAAGTAGGAAAGCGTCTGCACGTTTTTGAAGGAAATAAGTGTATAATTCTTACGATCAGATTCGAATTCAAAATTCTCCACGATTTCTATAGATAAATTATTGAAAATTGGTAGGATATGTTAAGGATCAGTGGCGTGCAGTCAATATCTTCATGAGGTGTGCAGAATTTTATAACCTTAACATAATGTTAGCAACTTTATTAGTTTCATTGAATTTTGTTACGTCTGCTTGGTTAACTATCTGAAATTTTGTTTGTCGCTTGTGAAATTCCGAATTTCACACAATTTTATTGAGGGATTGGAAAATGTGATTATGGGAAATTAAATTTAAGGAGTCAGTGAGGAAATTGTAGAACAAACTATTTTTCAAAAACCAATCCCTGTTATACAAACGAAACAGCAGCAAAATCGATTGTTTTGAGCGAAATTGTTAAAATTTTCCGGAAAATTTAATATTACGAATATTCGATATGAATTTTAATAGGGGATGACCTACGAGATTTATCAATACTTTAAGATTAGAGAGTCACCTACCAACTTGATATGTTTAAAATCCTCTTAAAATTCGACTTCATTAATTTTTGATCGAAATTGTCGTAAGAATTTCTAAAGAAAAAATTCTTTTTTTAAACTTTTTAATCTAACGATGGAAAAAAATTTCTAAGTTATTTACGACGAGTTTTTTTTAAGAAAATTAATCGTTTTGAATGTTTTCGGGCTTCTTATCAAAAAATCAAATTATACAATTTTTCTGACTGTCTTGACTCCAAATCGGAAAATCTGGTTATATGGAAATAAATCCAACAGTCTATTGAAGAAATTGTGGAACAAACTTATCCATAAAACTTATCTCCCAATTTTAGAGGGGTCGATACAAGGTGTCCTATAAAAAATTGACACTCTTTTAAAAAATGATCATAATTACCCGAAAAATTCAAAACTTGGAAATTTTAAAACGTATCCAAATGGGGGATTATTAGAATGATCTGTCAAGATATTCATCCCTATTCAATGGTATGGCAATATCCCAACGGGTGATTTTTCACCCGGCATTTTCGCGCACACCTGGCAACACCA